>JABUQX010111657.1:0-27277 GCA_015478945.1 Trachelipus rathkii | reverse complement strand
CTCAAAAATCGACGATACCACTGGATTACCGATACCATGGTATCGGTACATCACTAATATATATATATATTATATATATATATATATATATATATATATTATATTTTTTTTTAATATATATATATATATTATTATATATAATATATATATATAGATATATATATATTATTATATTATATATAATATATTATATAGTCTTATATCTATATATAATATATATATATATATATATGATGTTTTAATCTTGTGGAGTGTGGACGTGCTTGAAAGTTGCTCCCGGTCGAAAGTTTTTTATCTTTATCTTATTAGGCGTTATTGTTATTATTATTGTATTCTGTGATTAGTGAAAGTGTGTGTGTTTTTTTTTGTGTTTTTTTTAAATCTCATTGTGTTTTAATTGAAAGTTTTATTAAATTGTATCAAATTGAAACTAATTATTTATTCGTTTCTGCGATATTTAAAGTTTGGAGTTTTAAAAAGTCAAGTTATAGTTTTAAATTTGTTTTTTCATTTTTTTTTTTTTTTCTTTTGTAGGTTTTAATAAATTTTAGGAAGTGTAGCAAAGTTGTTTAGGTTTAGTGTATAGTAGTATATAATTAATTTTAGTACTTAAATTTTTTAAGTTAGGATTTAGTTTTTTCATTTTTTTTTCTTTTAGTTGTAGGTTTTAATAAATTTTAGTAAGTGTAGCAAAGTTGTTTAGGTTTAAGTTTTGTTTTTTAGTATATAGTAGTATATTTTCTTTATTTAATTAATTTTAGTGTTTGAATTTTTTAAGTTAGGATTTAGTTTATTCAATTTTTATCTCGATTTCTTCTTTTGTTTTAGTCTATTGTTCTTATTTGTGTGTGGGAGGTCGTGTGTGTGGCGATATGGTGTGGTAAAGATTGCCCACATTTGCATTAGACGCGGGCTTTCTATTACTTTACCAATATCCGCGGCTTAAAATCTAACTTTGTCTCTGTTGAATATCACCTATCTAACTCTAACCCTAACCTTTTGCTCTTGTCTGAGACTCAGATGGCTAAGAATTCACCCTCTAACTCGTTTAATGTATCTAACTATAACTTATTTCATAATTTCCGTCTGAAGGGTGGAGTTTTGTGCCTATGTAAACATTAATACTCCTGTAAAAACACGTCTCTTTGAATCTCGAATCTCTACTTCGATGTTCTGTGGCTTAAAATCTTTGTTCCTTCTACTACAATAATCTTTGTCTTCTTCTACTGTTCTCTAACAGTAAACAGATTTTTCACTCTTTTCTTTGGAATATCTTACTACCTCTCACGAGACTGTTATATTCTTCTCATCCAAATACTGAGGTCCTCTATTTAGGGATTTCAATGTACACAAACACTGATGGTTGGGGTTCCTCTCATACGGATTTAGGTGGGGAGGAGGCCGGATCATTCAGCATTCTCTTAACGATCTGGAGAAACTAATCAAAGAACCTACAACATTCCGGATCGTCCCAAACAATTCTTGGACCACACTTGACCTATGTTTCACTACTAGTCCCTCTCTCTATAAATACCACTACCTTCGTTCCATTGGTAAATCTTGACCACAACCTTATAAATCTTCTTAACTTAATTACTTTCTCTTCCAACAGCTCCATCCTGCCCTATGCGTTTTTTCTGGCACTTTGATCGAGGTGATTGGGGGGCTTGCGTCGCTTCTACGCTAACTATAATTGGAATGACTGCTTTGACTCTGATTGGACGCTTCGGCTTCTGCCACTAAGGGGGGAGCTGTAATCTGATGGGATAGGCAGGTTCATTCCTTCTTCGAACTAAATCTTCTCTCCTCATAATCCATGGTTCGATCGTGCCTGTTCTCTGGCCATTTAACTAGAGACAGCGCTTATCGGGGGGGTGGAAAAATTCACGTTCTCCTATCACTCTCGCTTAATTTCATTCAGCTAGAAATTGTTGCAGGGGATACTCTTCGACAAGCAAAGCGGGCTTTCATAAAACGAAGGTGCGCTAACCTCCTTGGGTTCTCCTACTGATAAATCTTTCTGGGCCTCTTGCCAAAAAACATTTCTAAACTTCTGTAAATCGGCCTTTCCTCCTCTATTCGATCGATGGCTCTGTTGCTAAATCTCCAACTGAAAAGGCCAACTCCTTCGGCCTCCTATTTTCCTCTAACTCAACTCTTGACGATTCTGGTATTCCTCCTCCTCCTCTCAGTGTCCTATGTCTTTGCCTGTATTACATTGACGGGTGCATGGGCTTCCTGGAGATCTATGAAGTTAGGAAGGCGCGGTCGCCCGGAATGGGCATTCCTCCCCGAGTTTTGAGGGAGTGTGCTTTCCGAGCTGGCACCTCCCCTCGCTCAACTATATTCTCTATGTCTCAATACTAACACTTTCCCTCAGTGTTGAAGCCACGCACATGTCCAACCTATTCCGAAAAAGGAAGACGCCACTCTGATCCTTCTAACTATCGCGCCCTATAGCTCTCACCTTGTATTCTATCTAAAAGATCTTTGAAACCCTTCTTAACTTCTCATTTCTTAGACCATCTGAATCTCATTCTCTTCTTTACCGATCGCCAGTACGGCTTTTTGTGTCGTTCGAGCTCTACTGGTGATATACTTTTCCTATTTAACCGATTTATGGTTTCCGTTCTTTAGGAAACTACCGGGAAGACTTGCGTTTTGTGGCCGCTGACATATCCAAAGCATTTTGACCGGGTATGGCACGGTCACTGCTCTCCAAAGCTCCCCTCCTTTGGGTTTCCTCCTTCTCTTTGCCTTTACTTATGTCTAGTTTTTTTCAAATCGCTCAATATCTGCTGTTATTGATGGCGACTTTTCTTCCTTTGTTCTTGTCAAATTGGTGTTCCCCAGGGTCTGTCTTATCTCCTACTTTATTCCACTTTTCATTAATGATCTCTCACCTGCACACACATCTAACGCTATTCACTCATATGCCGATGACTCGACCTCATTCTTCAACTCATTTCAATTCTGCTCCCTCTTTACTTCTAGAATTGCCTCTCGTCTTATTCTTTCCGATTCTATTCTCGCTGATCTGGATAGAATTTCAGGGGTTGGGGTCGTCTCAACCTTTGTGAAATTCAATTTCTTTAAAAACTTCAACTTCTTTTCAAATTCTCCCCTCTCTAAGACACCTTCTAACCTTTTCCTATCTCTTTCGACGCGTTCTTCTCGTCTCTCCGGTTGACAATATAAACATCCTTGCCTAACATAAACAAAAAAATGTCTTTGGAAACCTCACATCAACAACGGTTGCTAAGGCTGGCCTCAAAGAAACTGGGAGTTCTGTTTAGACTGCGAGACTTTTTTTCCTCTCCCAGTTACTCCAGTTATACAAGGGCCTCACCCGCCCTTGTATGGAGTACTGCTCTCATAAATCTGGGGGGCTCAGGTTTCAACCCGGCTTTGGGAATAGGTCGAGTCAGAGAAAAAAGACTTATAACTGTCCGTTTCTTCTAGCTCACATTGACCTCTACTTGCGGCGCGATTGTTGGTGCTTTTATCTCTTTGCTATAGGTACCGTAGCGGCAAGTGCTCGAGGGAGCTTTCCACTCGCGTGCCACCTCCTTTAAGACGCCCTCGTAGCACAAAAGGTGCTGTGTCGGCACATGAGTTTGTGTTGATATTAGCAACTCCAGACTAGTTCCCTGCGGTGCTTCCTCTTTCCTGCCACCTCTGTTCTGTGGATTCTCTTCCATCTTCTGTGTTTCTACTCAAATTAATCTCCCTCACTTTAAAGCCGCGTCTGTGCTCATCTGCGTGATTTGCGTTAGTTGAGGTTTTGTTGATACTGAAAGGTCATATAGAGAAATATTTAGAAGATAACAAGGTATTGTAGACTCCCAGCATGGTTTCAGAAAGGGTAGTCATGTCAGACAAACCTTTTAGAATTTATGGAATACATTACTGACTGCATTTTGACCGAAGATCCAGTTGATATTGTATATTTAGACATTAGAGTAAAGCTTTTGATAAGGCTCCCCACATAAGGCTGATGAAAAGTTATTGCAATGTGGTATAGGTGGAGTTGTACATGGTTGGATAAAGAGTGGTTGCGAATAGAAAAACAGTGTGTACAACTAAAATGGGGAATAATCATCAGGGAAAATGAAAGAGTTGGTGTCCCACAGGGCTTCAGTGCTGGGGGCCACATTGTTCCTCATATATATAAATTTTTAGACCAGGGACCTTAAAATTGCAAGCGTTTCTAAGTTTGCAGATTGCATACTAAAGTGTTGCCACCTCAGTTAGGAATAGTGAAGGATGGAATTAAAGATTCAAAATGATCTTGATAAACTTCTTGGCGTGGGCAGATAAGTGGCAAATGAATTTTAATAGTAAAAACTGTAAGGTTATTCACCTAGGTTACTCAAATAAAGTTTTAAAACTACATATGAATGGTGAGTTGGCTTGAGGTCTGGTGGACCAAGAAAAAAAGATTTAGGTGTTGATTATAAGCAGTAATTTGAAAGTAGGTAATCAATGTTTGGAAGCAAGGAATTAAGCTAATAAGATGCTGGCATAATAAATCGCAATGTGGTTTACAAGAGCAAGAAGTAATAAGTAAAACTGTATAATAGCTATGTTTAGGCCAGTAATAGAGTATTGTGCACAAGTTTGGGCCCCTTATTTAAAGAAAGACTTAGATATGCTTGAGAGAGTGCAACGTAGAGCAACAAGGATGATTTCTGGGTTTTGAGGGTAAGAGCTATGAGGAGAGGCTGAAAGAGTTAGGAATGTTTTCTGTAGAAAGGCGATTTCTCAGAGGGGACATGATACAAGTCTACAAAATATTTACATCTATTGATAACATAGAGACCAATAAATTTTTCATAGTAGAACTTGGACAGGGTGACCAGGGGGGCATAATAAGAAAATTAAAGAAGAAAGCATGCCATCTTGATATAAGAAAGCATGCATTCAGTAATAGCGGTTGTTAAATTTTGGAATAGTCTGCTCAGAGGGAGAGGTTGTTGAGTGTGACTCGATCGCAACATTTAAGGAACGCCGTTATTATTTGTTTATGGATGGGGTGGGATCCATATTATATATTGACGAGCCAAATTGGCGGGTTTTTAGTGTAAGCAGTTATTGTTAGATGGCATGTGTGACCATAACTTAGTTATTAATGCATGTGGATGGTTTGGGTATCATATTTATATATCATTAGTTTGACTAAGCCAAATTGGTGTGGATTTGTAGTTACAACAAAATTGACCAAGGCCCTAGGGTGCTTTTGTGGGATTTGCATGAAACAGGTTTGGGTAGTGGGTTTGACTGGGACGTCTCGATAGGCCCATGTGGCTTTTTACTGTCTCTATATTCCTAATGTCCTAAAACCCCCTCCTTGAATAGAGCTTTGCCCGTGAGCGGTGGTGATAACTGTAAAATATATATATATATAATGTTGTTTAAAGCATATATTATATATATATATATATTAATATATATACATATATATATATAGTATATATAGTTATATATATAATATAATATATTATAATATATATATAATATATTATATATATATATATAATATATATATAATATTATTATATATATATATATATATATATATATATATATAGATATATATATATATATATATATATATATTATGGTATATATATATATATATATATATCCAGCATTCTATGAAACTGCAAATTCCGTATAAATTTCAGTCTGATACTGTGCTTGCTGTAAAAGATTTTTGCTGTACATTTTTGTTACATTTCTTCAACGTGAATCTTTCAAAAATTCATAAATTATTATTTCTGTTTGTCATTTATTTAAGAGCGGAGTGAAAATTTTTTCAAAAGAGCATTTGGGTATAAAATAATGACTCCACAAACAGGTTGTATCGTGGCGAATATTTCAAGGTTATTTCAAAGGATTGGGCACAGTGGAATAATTGCAAATCTAATTTCTCCCGAAAAGAACGTGGAACGAATATAACTTGTGCAGCCATTTGCAATTCAAACATCCAGAAAAATATAAAGAGCTTCAAGAAAAAGAAAAGGGAAAATGTTGACAAACTGAACAACAGCAAGCATCATCATCGTTTGTTGAAAGAAAAAAATATATATACAACAAACAATTATAAGCAGATTTGAAAAGAAAAGAAAATGGGAAAGAAATGATTTCAAAACAAAGTCAATGGATGTTGAAAGTACTGAAATAATCGTCTTAGATGACTTACCTTTCAGTCATGTAGAAGATAGTGGCTTCAAAGGGCAATGGAAGAATCTTCACTGTACTTTGAATTAAAACAGAGGAGATTTTATAGAGTTAATATGTGATGAAATATATCCATCAGTAGAAAATAAGAAAACATCAATCATATTCTCCCTGACTGAAAAGTAAACTCTCAATTACAACTGATATATAGTCTGACAAAACATCGGAGTCTCTCTGTTAGCATTTCACTTGTCACGCAATTGATGGAAACTTCAAGAGGCAACACTTTGAGCTATATAGAGAACCTTTTTCGGAGCGTCATACAGGCGAATATCTTAGGACAGTTCTTACTGCAATTCTGAATAAGTGGAAGATTTTAAAAGATCAAGTGAACTGTGTAGTGAGTGATGCTAGCGCTAATATGAAAAAAAAACACTTTTTGTCTGAAGTAAAAATGTGGACTGTTTTGCGCATCAGATTCAACTTGTGTTAAGAATGGCATAATTGCTCAAAAATGTGTCAGATTTATTAGTCTAGGTCGATTGCTACTCATTTCAATCATAAACATCAAGGACAAAATGATTTGAAAAAAATACAATCAAGATTAAATGTACCTCAATTTTCTGTTGTGCAAGATATTCAAACACGATGGAACAGTAGCCTTCACATACTTGAAAGAATGAATGAAATTAATGAAGCTATCTGTCTCTATGTTTCAAACAACACAAAGGTGAAACCCCTCACGACTGATGACAATGCACTTCTGAATAATTGTATTGCTCGACTTAAGCTCTTATGAAATAACTAAGATTATTAGCTCTGAAGATTCTTGTTTATCAAACGTTATACCTCTGGTTGCAGCGCTGAAAGTTGTACTAAACTATGATACTTACGCTCAGGAAGTTTCAAAAATGACAAACCCTAAAATGACTGAGATCAGCAACATAATTCAAAACCTTCAATACAGTGATGTTTACGTTATGGCAACTTTTCTAGATCCGAAGTACAAAAACAAGTTTCTCGAACACCACTTTGTACAGAGAGTTAGGATCAATTTAGGATGACTCTGTGATAAACTGATGCAGGATGCTCAAAAAAAAACTTCAACGAAAAATTAAATGATCTCAGAAACAGAGGCTGTAGCAACAAGTCTTACATCTGGTAGCAGAAGCATTGCTGAATCTATGATCATTCTTTTACCTTCTAGCAGTGATGAAGAACCAAATACAGAGCTGTCAAAGGAGGCTTTATTAATGATTGAAGAGTATCAAAATTCGGAAACGTTTGATGCAGATGAAGAATTCCTCTAAGCTTGGTGCGTCACAACAGTCAATGCCTTTCCTTACCTGGCTGAACTCGCCAGAACTTATTTAGCATGCCCTTCAACCAGTGTAGCTAGCGAGCGTCTTTTCAGTGGAGCAGGTCTCAAATATGATACAAAACGAAGCAAACTAGCTCCTGAAAGAGCTCAGAAAATTTTGCTTTTAAAATACAACTTAACAATTATTAACCTATATATTAAAAAAAATTAAAAATAAAAAAAAAAAAGATTAAAATAGCTTATAGAAAATAATAAATAACAAATAAAAACAAAAAACAATAAAATAGAAATAAAATTTAAAATAAACAAATAAAAACAAAATTATAAGGTTAAATTTTTTTCATATATAAAATTGTAGAAATACAGATTAATTATTAATTCATATCCTTTTCTACATGGGTGGTGTGGTGGATAAGAATTGGATCTGGACACAGATACTGGAAATTAAAGGTAATTTACGTAAATTCTCTGTTCCTCTATTTCTTAATGAATTTATATATTTTTTGCTGAAATGCACTTTTACTCTTCCAATTATATGAGGTTAAAGCTCTTAATACTTAAAACTATCTGCTATCCGTATCTGCGGATATTGAAAATAAATATCAGCATCTGCAAATATTGAAAATTGATATCCGACCCACCTCTGGCTATAACCACACACACAATAATATATATATCGTATATACTATATATATATATATATACAACTTATTTAGTTATATATAATATATATATATACATATATTATATATATATATATATATATATATATATATATATATATATATATATATATATATATATATATATATATATATATATATATATATATATATATATATATATAATATATTATATATATATATAATATAATTATATATATATATATATAATATTATATATATATATATATATATAAATATATATTATATATATATATATATAATTATAATATTATATATATTTATAATATTATATAATATATAATATATATATATATATATATATAATATATATTATATATATATAATATATATTTAGTGATGGGACGATTATGAAATTTTGCCGATGACGATGACGATGACGATTAAAGCAAATTTTGCCGATGACGATTAATTGAAAACCTATTTAATATCTCTCTCTTTTCTCTCTCTTCTCTCTCTCTCTCGATATATATATATATATATATTATATATATATATATATATATAATATATAATATATATATATAATATATTATATATATATATATATATATATATATATATATATATATATATATATATATATATACTATATATATATATATATAAGGCTATAGAGAGGGGGGTCAGGGGGTTCACTCCCGAAATTATTTTAGCGATCAAAATTTTTGGTTCCTTAAGTCTCTTAATAATAATAATAATAATAATGAATAATTAATAATATAATAATAATAATAATCAATAATAATAATATAATAATAATATAATTATAATTATAATTATAAATTATAATTATAATTTATAATTATAATTAAATTATAATAATAATAATAATAATAATTAATAATAATAATAATAATTAATAATAATAATAATAATAATAATAGTTAATCAATGAAAATGAAAAGTATTTATTAATGGAAATGAGGAGACATAAATTCTGGTCCGTAACAATTTTCTTTTAGGTCAAGTGGCTGTGTCCTCATACCATGGTATAAAATATTTAGGACCAGCGGACTTGAAATGAAGCGTTTTCAAGTTTGCAGATGATAGCAAATTGGGCTACTTCAGTAAGGAATAATGTAATGGATGTATAAAGATTTAAAAGATTAGGATGGGCGCTGTAATCGTTGATGGGATGAGCAGGTTCATTCCTCTCACTAAATCTTTCTTTCCTCATCATCCATGGTTCGATCGTGCTTTCTTTTTCCTCATAATCCATTGGTTCGATCGTGCTTGTTCTCTGGCCATTCAGGGTAGAGACAGTGCGTATCGGGGGTTGGAAAAGTTCTCATTCTTCCTATCACTCTCGCTAATTTTCATTTTGCTCAGCTAGAAATCGTGCAGGGATACTCTTCGACGGAGCAAAGCGGCTTTCATCAAAGGAAAGTACGCTAACCTCCTTGGTTCCCTACTGGACAAATTTTTCATCTCTAGCAACTTCTGTAAATCTGCCTTTCCCTCTCTTATTTCGATCTGACCATTGTGTTGCTAATTCTCCAAACTGAAAAGGCTAATCTCTTCGCGCCCCCTCGTTCAACTATATTCTCTATATCTCCAATACTGTAGCCACTTTCCCTTCAGTGGTTGGAAGCTTTACATTCCAACCCTATCCGAAAAAGGAAGCCGCTTCTGATCTTCTAAAACTTATCGCCCTGTAGCTCTCACTTGGATTCTATTAAGATCTTTGAAACCCCTTCTCAACTCACCTTAAATCATCTGGAAACTCATTCCGGTCGCCAGTACGGCTCTCGTTGCACTTAGTCTACTGGCGATATACATTTCCTATCTATCCGATTTATGGTTTTTCGCTCTTTAGGAACTACGGCGAGACTTGCGTGGTGGCGCTTGACTATATCCAAGGCATTTGACCGAGTATGGCACGCGTCACTGCTCTCCAAGCTCCCTCTCCTTTGGGTTTCCTCCTTCTCTTTGCTTACTTATGTCTAGCTTTCTTTCAAATTCGCTCAATATCAAGCTGGTTGTGATGGGCGATTTCTTCTTTCTTTTCTGTCACATAGTGTGTTCCTCAGGGTCTGTCTTATCTTCCTACTTTATTCCTACTTTTTATTAAATGATCTTCTCACCTGCACCTCTAACATCTATTCCACTCGTTATTCCGATTTGATTCGACCCCTTCATTCTTTTAACTCGTATTCAATTCTACTCCCTCTTTTACTTCAGTGCCTCTCGCTCTTAATCTTCGATTTTATTCTTCGCTGATAAAAAAAAAACGGATTAGAAATAACTTTGATGAAATTCAATTCTTTAAACACCCAACTTCTACAAATCTCCTTTCTCCAAAAATACCTTCTAAACTTTCCTACTCTTTCGACGGGTTCTTTGCGTCTCTCCTGTAACAAATAATATCCTTGGACTTTAACATGAAACAAAAAAAAATGTTCTAGGAAACCTCACATACAACAGGTGCGGGTGCGTCTCAAAGAACGAGTTTCTGTTTAGACTGAGGACTTTCCTCCTTTTCTCAGTTGCTCACAGCTATACAAGGGTCTCATCCGCCTTGTATGTATAAAGTACTGCTCTCATATCTGGGGAGGGGGCTCTGGTTCACCGGGCTTTTGGACAGGGTCGGAGTCAACGGCAAAAAGGGCTTTATAAACTTTCTGTACTTTCCAGTCACTTGACCCTCTATCTTTGCGACGTGATGTTGGTGCTTTATCTCTATCCTATAGGTTCCCCAGCGGCAAGTGCTCGAGGGTACTTATCACTCTCCGTACCACCACCTTTACGACGCCTTTCGTAGCACAAAGGGTGCTGTATCGCGCACGAGTATTGTTGTTGCATTGTAACTTCCAGACTAGTTTTGCTATGGTGCTTCCTTCTTTCCCACCACCTCTGTTCTGCGGAATTCTCTTCCATCTTCTGTAATTTCCTACTGAATTTTAATTCTCCTCACTTTAAAGTCTGCGTCTGTGCTTATATGCGTAATTTGCGCTAGAGGGTGAACTTTGAGAGTACTACCACCCACTCCTTGAATAGGGCTCTGCCCAGTGAGTGTTGGTGACAACTGTAAAAAAAATCCTTGAATGCGGCAGATATGTGGCAAATGACTGAATCTCCATTACCCCATCCTAAACCATTCATCAGAACTTCCAGAAAATCGTACTCTCGTTCAACATTACCCTCATGGATCATATGTCACAACCCACAAATTTTGACCTTTTCAACCTCTAAAATTTAACCTTTAGACTTCTAGTACTTCACACACATAAAAAAATCTTAACATAGCTCTCTCCACAATTCATCATCAGAATTGCAAATTCCTTCTATTCCCCTCTCATTACTTTCCACAGCATACAAACACATTTCACACCACACCACATCATTTCACAGTTTCCTTCATTTGTTCAGTCACAGCGAGCAAATCAAATTTTGCCCTTTCTAAATACATCCATCACCTCTCTTCCCCATTCTCCTCAACATTTATTCCTCTGACATTTCATCATACAGATACGATTCTACATTTTCCGCCGAAAAGGATAGAAGGGCGCTTAACTGCGATCACGACATTTTCTGCGAGGCATGCATTCAGCCATTCCGGCAAAAGATAAGTGCGTAGTTAGGCAGACCAACCTAACTACCACCGTCCCTTAGTAGCCTTCTACGACACGCAGGACATACGATCGTGGACAATTTTTTCTCCCTCACGTATAGATATTAAGGATGGATGTCTTTTTAAAATGTTGTCTAGAAGAGGGGGTGTGGATATAAGTATGTTATATGATATGTTGTCTGGAGGATGAGTGTGGATAGGCACGCATAACAGAAAGGCGAACCATTAGGCACTGGGTATATATATATATATATATATATATATATATATATAAATAAAAATAAACATATATGTATATATATATATATATATATATATATATATATATATATATATATGATATATATATAATAATTTTTTTTTTTTTATTTTTTATTATTTTTTTTATTATTATTATTATTATTATTATAATTGAGTTTAATATTATTCAAAATCTTATAATTTGTTAAATTAATCGCAAAATTAATCGGACGTAATTGCCTGATGACATGACGATGACGATTGAAAAAAAAAATATGCCGATTTTTGCCCGATGACGATGACGATTTAAAACGTCCCATCACTAATATATATATATATATATATATATAATATATATATAATATATAATTATATATATATATATATATATATATAGTATATATATATTATATATATAATTATATATATATATTATTATATATAATATAATATATAGAATTATATATCAATATATATATATATATATATTATATATATATATGAACTATATATATATATATATATAATATATATATAATAATTTAAATATATGAATATATACCGTATATATAAATATACTAATTATTTTTTTGAGGATGTGACAGGGACACCCACTGCGCGCAAAAGACGGCTATTACCGTGTCAGTAACACCAACAACAGAGGAAGTCCCTACACAGAACGAGAAAAGAAAAAAAATAACGGAACAAGAGGTTTACAATCGATAAAAGATGTTCAGCTCATGGAGGAACGCAAAAACTTTGTCACTTCGAAAATGGGGGGAGTCAGATAAAATATGAGCAAGGCGATTCCGGAAAGGAATGGTAAGAATGTCAGGGAAGAACTGGAGTCGGATGGCTGAGACTGCGTCGCAACCCACAAATATATGGGCTATAGTAAGAGGATCACTCGAAGAACAAAACGAACAGGAAGGGGGTTGCTCTCTCACCATGTGAAAGCCATGCGTGAGATTGGTATGTCCAATTCGTAAACGGGCGAGAACCACCTCCTGGCGGCGACTCCGTTTACAAGAGGACGGCCATTGACCTAAACGAGGTTTAACATTCCGCAGCTTGGCGCCACGAGAATCCTCCACCCAACAAGTCTCCCAGCAGGAGAGGAAACCCTGACGGACACATGCGTAAAAATCAGTAGCAGGGAGGTGTCCCAACAGTATATTCATGGGAAGGAACCGTCTGCTAGATACCCTGCGGGCGGCAGCACGGTTGGCTCCGTATCAGCTCTCTCGTTTCCCGAACACCCACTGGAAGAGACCCAACAAAAACTCGATGCCCCCTCCCATTCAATGAACAGAGCGAATGAACTTTTGGACAGGATGAAACAAAAGGATTCTCTGTGACGATCGAGACGAGCCAAGAAGCGCCTCTAGAGCCAGAGAAGATATAATAATAAAAATAATAATAAATAATAATAAATTAATAATCATAATAATAATTTTTTTAAGAAGTATTCATTTTGACAAAATTATACCTCTATTTCCTCATCACTCAATTTATTGAGAAGCAGCGAAGGGAACTTCGACATGACAAGTTGTGAGAAGAATTTCTCTTCATCCGATTCAAAATTGACCTCTGAACCCTTTTCATTTATTTTCTCTAACAATGAAGAGACATTTCTAAAGTTCACAAATTTCTGGTGATAAGAGATAAATAATAATAATAATACAATAAATAATAAATAATAATAATAATAATAATAATTAATAATTATATTAATAATAATAATATCTTTTCTTTCTCTTCTTCTTTATCTTTCCTCTTTGCCCCAAGACTGGGGGGTAAGGTGGGTGTCATGCATCGGAAAAGAACAGGTAGAGAATATGACAAAAGTCCGAAAGGAAAAAGCCCAGCCTTTTACCGCCCCCCTCTGTACCATTAATTAGTGACAACTCTCACAGACAGAAAATCCACCCTAGAGCTTCATGGGACCGCGACGGACCCTCACTATGGTAAATCGTCAATGTAAGGGGTTTCATCCCTTGGCCCAGGTAGGCCACAACCATGCCACCATACAAAACCCCTCCATTCACTCCTATTATGCACCTTTATTTCTCGCCTCTGCCCAAACTTCACATTTCTTCTTCCTGCAGACATTCGTTTTCACCGACTCAATCCACGTTCTTTCTTCGGTTCCCAGCCGGTCGGCTTCCCAACACACTCGCCACATACATCCGGTTTACAACGGACTATCATTCATTCCTTATCCACATGACCAAACCATCTCAAATACTTTCATTTTTTATTCTCTCATTACCCCTTTCTTCACACCACACAACTCTCTTAATACGTTCATTCCTCATTTTACTAATTCTTCTCACACCTAGCATGCCCCTTTAAGATTGTCCATCTGAACACATTGAACTTTAGATCTATACTTCTTATTCCAGACCATAGTCTCACTAATATACAATAACACAGGTAACAAACATACCCTCATGTTAAGACCCTTAGCGCACTCAAGGAACTTAGTTCCCTTTACTTCACCAACGTATTTTAATTGCACCGCAACCTTCCGGCCATTCAAAAAAACTTTCCTACTTAACACTCTGCATTCATTCCGTTCCCTTTCTCATCCACACATACCCTAAATATTTTAAACTCAGACCACTTGTTCCAGCTGCTCACCATCTAACATAACTTCAACTGAGAGGACTGCCTCACTCACAACCATAACTTACCTATCTACATTTACTTTCAACCCCTCCTTTTACACACCCTGCCAAAAATCTCTACCAATCTCAAACTCTCTTCAGATCGCCACACAGAACCAATATCATCCGCCAAATAACAGGTAGGGCACCTCTCCACTCATCTTCCATTCCCATCATTCTAACACATTCCTCTGCCACCCCCTCTAATTCTTTCAAACCCCATCCATATACAAATTTGAATAACCAAGGAGACTTAACACCAACCCTGTCTCACTCCGCTATTTAATCCTAAACCAAACTTGACACCATTTATTCTTACACACGCTTCACTATAATAATAATAATAATAATAATAATAATAATAATAATAATAATAATAATAATTAATAATAATAAAAACGGTAATAATAATAATAATAATAATAATAATAATAATAATAATAATAATAATAATAATAATAATAATAATAATAATAATAATAATTTGTGTGTTCTTTAACCATCGGTTTCTAATTTTCTATAAAACAGTGTTGAGTTTTCTTTGCTTGTCCCGTTTTAAAACTTTCTCTAAATACTTATAAGGGGGATATTGTTCGTGTTTTTATATATTTATGCTAGGAAGATAATACACCATGTGGTTTATAATCTCCCCATGTGGTGTTTAGTTTTAAGTATTATGGCTTCATTTATTGAAAAACTCTGTAGATTTTATATATGTTATAATACTTTCTCTTTTTGTTCTAGTTGTTTTTATACATTGTAATATTTAATTGATGAATCTTAAAGCCCAGAAAGCATTAGAATAGGTACATATTTAATGTGGCTGACTTTCTGTTGTGTGTATAAAAAAAACTCTTCGTGAAGACCTTATATGAGGATATAAATTCATCTAAGGTCAGTCTACATATAATGATAATTAATGTTAACTTTTATGATTTAATCTATATAAATTAATATGGATTAATAAATAATGATGGTAAATTTAACTTAAACTTTTACAGTCTACTAAATTATAAAAGAACACTCAAGAAAACCTTGGGTAAAGGAATAACACAAGCCCTTTTAGAAAATAGGGTGAGTTTTAAGCAAATGAATATGTAATTTTAAAATGTAACAAAATTGATTTAAAATAATATATAATAAAGAGTAGGTAAAAGCTTTTAACAGGCTTCTAATACCTGGGAGTCATCTCTGAATTTTCGTATCTGTGATTTTGTATCTGGGCCTTATTGAGTCCAGATTCTTGGATCCTTATTATATCCTGAAATCCATTCTTGGATCGTAATACCTCAAAGAAAAACTATTATTCATTAATTCAAAGCTAAGTCATTATATTGTTAATCTAGCCTCCTATTTCCTAATACTTACCTTAACTTTTTACATGAACAATATTTTGGAAACTACTTTCGTTTCCACTCTCGAATCTGATTTTATAATCCTATGAAGCTTTCTAGAGCTAATGTACATAATATATTTAAATGAATAATCAATAATTGTGGTATATATCACTTTCTTATTTATTCTTTGTTTCTGTGAATTAGTTATTGGATTGTTTGTGTTGGCAGTCCATACTTATTCATTGGTACTTACAAATCCTTTCTACAGTGGATGAATTGAGTTGGTAAAACCTTCCTTCTTCCACAAGTATAATATTTATAATTCTTACAAACCTAATTAAAGATAGAACTTTTTCTGGTGTGTCAAATCCCTGATTATTTACTTTTGATTAATTATTTCATTCTATTTTGTGATCTATGGAAATATAATTAGATTCAATCTTCAACTTTAATATTCAGTCAAAACCTGTGCAGTGACACCTTGGTTTAATATTCAGTCGAAACCTGTGCAGTGACACCTTGGTTTAATATTCAGTCAAAACCTGTGCAGTAACAACTTGGTTAATTATAGTGAATAATATACTTACAACTGATCTTCAAACTGAACATCAGGGCAAGATTTAATATAGAACAATTTATTAGTTAATGATCACAATCCTCTCCGATAGTCATACAAGTCAGCAGGCCGATGGAGTCCTAAATGACAAATTTCCTCCGTTACGGAGAAAATCTAATCTGCTCCGTATTACCTCTGATGATGTCAGGTGGTTGCTGTGCTGACTAGATACCCCAACCATTATCTTCGAACATCACAAACCTAACATCTGTGAAATCTCTTACAAATTGACTTTCGTACTCTTCTATTCATCGACTTTTTATCTTCAAGAAAGAGCGGAGAGAGGTACCTCACAGTCGGGTACACTTGTTGAGCCCAGCGTACTTCCTCTCCGCCACATAAATAAATTAAGTGGCGCCCGAACAGGGACTCTGTTTGAGTTCCTGCGCTTGCGTGCACTAGGATTGTGACTTCGCTCACACCGATTTATTTTTGAAAATCATCGATTCTTTTTAGTTATCTTCAAGGAAATCTTCTTTTTGTACTTACATTGAACAGATTCGAGAGTTAGTTAGTAATAACCCTCCCAATCTTTTGAAATACTTTCCATTAAAACTTAAAAATGTCAGAAGAAACTCAACTAAAAGACTTGGACACAAGCATAGGTGTTGATGGCCAAGAGGTTGTGGACTTTGATCCATCTCTTGCAGCTATCGCATTAGATCCACGGTTAGACCAACGTCTGCGTGATGATCGAAATAAAAATAAATTAGAATTGAATGTAGGAATGAATGTGGAAAATAAAGACAGGGTAGAAATTTCCAACTCGGACATACCCTCAGTTACCAAATCTGACTTAAATTCACTTGCAAATTCTGACTTAAAATCAGTTCCCAACTCTGATAAACCTTTCACTGAGACCGAAATGAGTACCTTATTAACTAAACTCCAAAAACAGGTGTTAAGTGAAAGGAAAGAGGCTAATGTAAATTCGGTCAGTAATGCTGAACACAGAACGTTTCATGATCGAGGACAAGGTATCCCCTCTGGCTTCGATTCCCATAATTTGCAAATGAATAAAAATACCACTTTTTATGATCGTGAGTATAAACCTTCCTTAGTTTCCCAATCTCAACCACGATCAATGCCTCTTCTACATAATCCACCCAGTTATGTAGGGAAAATTCTAGAAATCAAATTCTTTCTCATTCTAATCTTCATTCTAACTGTCATCCTAATCCTAATCTTATTGCTAATCCTAATCTTATTCCTAATCCTAATTCTGGACTTACTCATAATTTTCTTCCTAAATCTCAACTTTTTCCTAATCCCACTCTTCGTCATGATTATATATCCCCAGGAAATTACTATAATCCACCAAAGTCTCTATTTAGAAATCCCGATGTGGGTAGAGGCAGTAGAGATTTTCTATCCCCTATAAATAGAGGAGAGGCTGACTTTTCCGAAAAGTATAATAAATTGATACAGCCTAAACGAGAACAAATATTTAGAAATCAATATCCGGAGCACCAGATGTTATCAACTGACCCTAGTGTCTATTCTGGTTGTTATCCACAAGGATATTCTCAAACACATTCTGAACGTCGTATTCCTGACGACGATGAACCTTCTATGTATTCAGGACCACACATGAAACGGAGACTTGATATGCTGGAGGAAGCCATTGTGCTTCTTACCCAGTTACTCAAGAACTCTCAGAAACTGAAGGTTGTGGATCCTGGAAAATTCAAATATGAAACGGAACAAGATCTCTTGGTCTACCTGGCTGATTTTGAGGCTTATTGTAGTTTACACTACCCAAACGCCCATCACCAATGGTTAAGACTACTTGGTCGGCAGCTGGAAGGAAAATTTCAGAACATCTACCGAGAAATTATAAAAAGATAATCGTGAATATTTCTCTGTACGGGATAATCTTGTGTGTTGGTATCGAGATGAGGAAAGAAAGAAAAAGGAAGATCGAATACAGAAGTATCATGCCGCTCACCGATACCCTAATGAGAACATCAAAATGTTTGCCCTTCGGTTGGAACGCCTAGCTAGCCAAGCATATCATGGACATGATATGAGAGATCACGATTCCCTTAGAACCGCTTTCCTTTGTAGTTTGCCTCCAAATATTGAAATGTTCGTCCGTCAATATATTAAAATGATGGAGTTGGACGGGTATAGTCGAGCTACATGGGAAAATATCGTGAATTTCGCTGATTCTTTGGACAGCGATAACCTTGTTTTTCCAAGTTCCTTGTCCCAAACTAATCCTCGTGAGGTCGGCCCATCAACTTATTCCCGCCGAGCTGACCAGGAGGTAGACTTAAACGAGTCTGTTGAGTCAGTGATACAGATAAACTCTGCTCTTCCTGGATGGACTGATGTATTAAGTAAGAAGGTCGCTCAGCGTAAACCTAAGTCTTCAGTTACCTTGAACCAACATATTTCTAATGTCAGTCAACGCAGCCTCCAGGAAAGAAATAATAGCAGTCGTATGGTCTACAACACTGTTCGTAATTCCCCTCGAAATGATGACCACTCCAGAGCTCCGAATAATCGGAACACCAATCGAAAGGGTCGGTCAGGATCGGGAGATCGAATGAGTCTTTTATGTGACTACTGTGAGAAGCGAGGGCATGAGATGCAAGAATGCTATAAGTACCTGGGGGTCTGTAGTTATTGCAAGAAAACCGGCCATTTAAATACCGAATGCCGAGCTAGAAACTCCCCTCCATCTTCTCCCGTAAATAACCGGAAAGTAGTATGTCCCTTTTGTAGAGGTCCCCACGCGGGAATGAGGTGTTCTCAACGCACCCCTCCTAGATCCGGTGATGCTGAACGAACTCCTCCGAAAGAATATATTCAGGGAGCGATAAAGAAAGTTTATTCTCGTTCTTATTCCTCTGAGGCCCCTAACACTTCAGATAAACCAACTGAAAAGCCATTACCTCAACGCTTGTTTCTGGACCCGTGCGAAACCTGTAACGTGTCCCATTATGAAGGTCGTTGCAAAGGAGGGTTTGCTGAAACTCGTCCCGAAAGTCAGTTAAACGACTAGTCCCCACAGAGATGAGTCAATCTGTGGAAAAGGACCTTGATAATGACTCTGTAAGGAAACCGAATGATCCTTCTATCAACTTTTATGGGATAACCCCGAAGAGTAAATTTTCATATAAGCCTTATTCCTATGCTGGTGAAGACATGGTCGTTGCCATTAACTTGTGTCAGGCGGATATCGAACCTTTGATCGTCTGTGTCAAGTTAGATGATCATGATGCTCCCATTTACGATTGCCTTGTAGATAGTGGGGCTGGCGTAAATTTAATAAGCTCCGAGATTGTTCCTTTCCTAGGGAACTCAAAAGAGCTTTTGGCTTCCGAAGACATAGGAGTAAAGGCCATCAGTGGGTTCGGAAATAAAGAACGAATTCCTATCGTTCATTATGTAAATATAATCTTGAGGTTTAATATGGGTTTTGTAACTCATCCTTCGGCGTTTTTCATAGTACCCCAGGAATACATGGTAGATAACCCATTGATACTGGGTACTTGTGCTCTTAGGGATAATCACTTATTACCTGACATGTCCCGAAAACAATTGATTCATCTTCAGGGAAAAAAATTGACTGTGGTGGCCGATGGCATATCAACTTGTACCCAGTCCAAATTGACGTCCTCTACTATACAGGTGAAAAATGTGTCGGTAGTCAGTACGAATATTAACGATACTGATGTTATCCACGATCAAAATAATGATCGTACCCTTCGATATTTATTGAAGAGCTTTAAAAAAAATGACAACAGTATAAATTGGCAACAAGGTTCCTAAACACATTACAAAAAGTCATTCTTAAAAAAATGGTTTTGGAACATGACACTTCTTGTATTACAGACTACGTCCGGGAATTGTTATATGGCGATTTCTTTGGACTTACTAATGCACATAGTTCTTTTTTTTTTTTTTCCCTTTCCTTTTCTTTTTTTTTGTCATCATGACCATATAGGTAGGTACAAGATGGTGCAGTTGGTATACAAGCATTTCTGGCATCCTAGGGTCAACCAGGTAATTTCCGATGTAGTGCGGTGTTGCCCTGTTTGCCAGATGCAGAAAAACTTTTCTTCCAATATAACTCCACCCATGTTAAAAATCTTGGCCAGTTATCCCTTTGATTTATGTGCCATGGATTTGATTCAATTTCCAAAAACTTTTAAGGGAAATAAATACTGTATGATCTTTATTGATCATTATTCTAAATGGGTGTCTGTAGTTCCCATTGCCAACAAGTCCAGTTTGACCGTATCCAGGAAACTGGAGCACCAAGTTCTCCCTTTCCTTCCTAAAGTTCCAAATCGTATATTAACTGATAATGGAACTGAATTTACTTCCCAGATATTCCAACAGGTGTTACAAAAACACAATATTAAACATGTGAGAATATCTCCCCTTCATCCCTCGAGTAACGGTGTCTCTGAACGTTTTAACCGGAGTTTAATTCAACTACTGAAATGTTTAGTTCTAGAACAACCTGCTACTTGGGATGAAGAATTGTCTTCCTCCATATTAATCTATAATAATACTTATTGATAAATTCCAAATGACCGAGTCTACTCACCGAATTAGGATGTCGAATCGGGTGGGGTTTAGGGGATTTATTCGATTGTTTGCGTTAATTAAAATGATTTATATTTAATGTCTATGTCTATGAAAGAGGCCACACAAGAAGGTTCTCTTTTATGGTTGTTGCATGCAACCCCGGATCCTACTTGTTTGGTCCCTTGTTATACGCACGCAAAGTTCTAAATTTAAACTTTCCTTTAATCACTTTAGTAAGAACACAAGAAAGGCATTCGTCATTACCCGTCTTTATTAAACAAGTCTTACTAAAAGAGAAATATTAACAAATATAACTTACATTACACTACACAAAAAGGGGAAAACAGGGCGTAAAAGGGGAATTTCCACTGCGAGGTGGAAACTTCAGCGATCTTGCGTGATTGTTTGATGATTGCTTCTTTTCTTCCTCCTCTTCTCCTTTTTCATCCTATAAAATATGAACACACGTTATACTTTTTCCTCTCCTCTCACCTCTTCTTCAATTTCTTCCCTCCACATGTCTCCTCAAACCCTCCATCTTCACTCCCTCCTTTGTCAGTGGGTCTGCCAATTGTTTCTTTGCTTCCACCCATCGAACATCTTTAATCAGACCCTCTTCTAGAGCCTGTTTTATGTATGCAATATCTATTTGAAGTCTCATATTGCTCACCTTTGACGTGGAATGTATTCCGTCCACCAAGGTCTTAGAGTCAGAGTATATCCAGATGCCAAGTGGTTCCTTCCCTATTACCTCCTCCCACCAAGCGTTGATGAGGATACCGGCTTCCATCCCTTCGATTAAACCAAGAGTCTCCGCTTCCATCGTAGATCTTGCTTTCCTTTTCTCCATTTTTGATTTCCAAAAAATTGGACTGCTTTTTCCTAGCTCATCTACGAGGCTCACAATATAACCGATTTGGGGACTCCCCGGGTCTTCGTCGATCACCTTCCTCATAGACGCGTCCGTATAGACAACAATCTTTAAATTTCCTTTGAGATTCTGAATCCGTATCTCCCAATTCTCATTTTTACTTTTCTCAATAATGCCTATGAGTTTCCTCATATCCTCGGCAGTCCCACTTTTGCAGTATCTGCTCATATGACTCACTGGGTATGCCAAATCTGGACGAGTGTGTTGGCTTGCCCAGTTCATTTTTCCAATAAGGGATCGATACCCGTCATTCACTTTCTTGTAGTCGAGCTGGTCCTTTGTAGTCTTTACTTGTCAGGTATCTCTAGGTTCCTCACATACCCTGTTTGTGATAGTAGGATTCCTTCTTTATCCACCTTCACATCCACTCCAATATACCGGAATTCTCCCTCCTCCTCACCTCCCACCTTCAATCTATGTTTTAATCTATTTATTACTGACCGACAAAACTCTTCTGACCCTCCGTAGCAAAAATCGTCGACATGGGTACACATTATACCTGCGAGTTTCCCTTTTTCTCTCCAGTAGAACATCGTAGGTTCCAGTTTACTCCTGATACCTCCCAAATCCTTTAGAATCGTAACCACACTCTCATACCACGTTCTGGCAGCATCTTTCAACCCGTAAACGGCTTTCCTTAGTTTCCATATACATCCTTTTGTTTCGTCTTCTAAAGGAGGCCTAACCCACACATCTCTTTCAATTCTTTTCCCTTGGAGGTAAGCCGTCTTTATATCGATTGTTCTACACTCCCATCCATAAAAACACATGATGGTCATGCAAAACTTCATAATCTCACCAGAACACGTTGGGGCATCAGTCGCAAAAAGTCCCTCTTTTTCTTCGTATCCTCTCACCACCAATCGAGCTTTCCATATTTTACTTCCATTTTTCATCTTTTGTCCGATTACCCATTTTAATGAGAGTGCCTTTTGTCCCTTATTCTCTACCACCTCATAAACGTCATTTTTCTTCCAACTAGTTAATTCCTCTCTTTTTGCTTCTTCTATTTCTGCTTCTGGAAAGTTACCGTACCATCCCTCTATATCCTCTCCATCTTCCATCTCCTCTCCGCCCATATTTTCTCTTTCCTGGCTTGTTTCCTCCTCCTCCTTTATATTCTTATACTCCTTGAAATCTATCCATTGGGGTCTACCATCTCCAACATCTATGACGTTGAAACATTCATTATACTTTTTACTGGGGCTTTCCAGCTCTACTAACACTATTGAAAATACTCTTTTTTTGGTTTTTCTTCTTCCATTATCTTTTTTTCACAATATACCTTTTCCTTGTTAAAAGATTCTTTTTTCTGGAGCATGGGATCTCTTTGTATCTTCTGTACATCTGTAGATCTGCCTACATTTTCTCCTTCATCTCCACTACTGATGTATTCGTCTTCCAAAAAAAAAAAAAAAAAAAAACAAAAAAAAAAAAAAAAAAAAAAAAAAAAAAAAAAATATGTATTGTCTTAACAGGCCATCCCTCCTCCATCTTTATTCCCTTTTTCACTGGATTGTTCCTCCCCTACTTCTTCCTCATCCTCCCTGTGGGGTAATCTCCCTAGTCGCGTGATATGTACTCTATTAATTTCTCTAATAGTCCCTCCGTGTTTCACGACCACTGTTTTTCCTAATCTGCCGACAACCTCCGCAGGTCCTCTCCATTCTCTTTCTCCTTCTCTTTTATAATAAACCTCTTCTCCCGGTATCGCTAACTCAATATGGTGTTCCCTCACATTTTGTCGGAGTGCTCTTTTTATCTTTTCTTCAGATTCTTGTCTAATGTGTATTTCTCTGGCTTTATGAAGGCCTGTCAACACGTTCCTCAGCATCGCACTCTCTTCTCCTTCCTCCAAAGTTCCAACCCTTTCTTCTTCTCCCAATCTAGTAAGATTGGGTAAAGCAGTGTTCCTGCCAAAAACAAGATGGTTAGGGGCAAACCCCATTTGATCAGACAGGCTATTTTTCGCTGCCACCGACCACATCAATCCTATTTCGAGATGGATTCCTTCTTCCCTCAATTTCCGAATAGAGTCCTTTAAGAGGCCTACCATTCTTTCACATAAACCGTTGCTAAAAGGACTCCTTGCTGCTGTAACTTTTTGTTTTATCCCAAATCTCTCAGTCATTTTCTTCATTTCCTCATTGGAGAATTCCAGTCCACTGTCACTAAACAATTCTTTTGGGGCACCAAATAAACTGATCCATTTTTCCATAATTCTCTTTGTGATTTCTTCTGGTTTCTTGCTTTTTACCCAGCTTGCCTGGCAATAACGAGTTGCGCTGTCGATCATCACTAAGAATTTTTCTCCTAACTCCCCCAAATCCATACAGACTACATCATTAAACACTCTTCCCAACGGAAGTCCAACGATCGGTCTGGCTGGAGTCCTTTTAAACCGGATGCACACATCACAATTTTCTTGCATGTCTTCTAGACTCTGTCGTATACTTCTTCTTTCATCTTCTTTTAAGGTATCTTTTTCAAATGCGTCCAGGATCAGTCTCCACAATTTTTCAATCCCAGGATGACCAAATTGTATGTGAAGTTTCCTTAACGCTTTCTTCCTGTTTAGAGAATTTCTCAAATCTTCTTTGGTGTTCTCTTGATACCAAACGAAATTTTTATTGAGTCCTTTTCTTAGTTGTATCATTAGATGTCCTTTCCTATTCTCCCGACATTTTACTCCCTTTTGTTGCAGAACACCTATGTCTATTTCTTTTCTTCTCATGTCTATTTTCATGTCCATCCGTTCCATCGTCTCCTTTCCCACAAGCCAAGGAATATCTCCCCTTACCACTTCAGTTCTCATGAGAAACTCATATCCACGGATGTTGCATGGTATGTTAATTATCTTACAAACATGATACTCTGTCTCACCAAATACATAGGTTCCTTCCTTCTCCTCCACTGTCTGCAACATTTCCTTTCTTTCTCTCCCAGACAAACTCCCCACTATCCTGCCTAGTCATCTCTCCCCAATAACTGATGTCTTACAACCAGTGTCAATCAAGGCCTCAAGATTTCTCATATGCCCCGATTTTTCTTTCTTCGTTTCGTAACATGCAGTAAGATTCTTCTTTCACTCACTTTTCTCTCCCTCATTACATGCCCGACTACTTTTATGTTCTATGAAATCCCTTCCACTTTTGGAGGAATTTCCGTCTTCATTCCCACTCCTCACCATCTGTGAGACACTTGAAGGCCAAATGGCATAATTATTCAAACCGAAATACCTGAACCACAAGTCACTGATCTTATACTTGCACACCGGACCAGCTCATGGCACTATGTAGGGATTTTTTCCTTTTCAGCTCAATCCTCTATCTCCTTTCTTCTTGATGCTTTCTCACTAAACCAGCCATAAAGTGTCATTCTTCTTTTCTTTCCTTCTCCGACACCTCATCAATCTTCATATAGAAGTAACTCAAGAGCCATTTTATAAGTCCTTTAAAGTTCCCAGTCTTCTATTCCGCAATACGATAAAGAGTGTTTCTGTCATTAGTAAAGGTTTGGCTGCTTCAACTACATGGACAAGCAACGTAGATGCTTTCCACCGAAACCCACTGCGAGACAGGCGACTGCTCTCCCTGTATTTCGTATCGTCCCATAAAATCTCTCATCCCTTCTCCTTTATTTCTTTGTATTTTAAAATACTTGCTTATTTTATCGAACTTATCTTGCGTCCTTTCCCTGCCATATTGTTCATCCAATCGCTTAATTATTGCTTCTTTTCCTCCTACTGATTGTAGATCTTCCATAGAAATATCCTGCACAAATTTGAATGCCCTTTCTCCTAAACTTAACATGATTTCTACTGCTGGATATTCTATTTTCTTTCCTTCTGCAAGAAACCACAAATCTATGAGTTTTTTCCACATTCCATAGTCTTCTCCTTCGTTTCCTTCCCACCGGGGACATGTTCGTTTTGTGGTTCTTCCTTTTTCCTTTCCTTCCGTTATACGTTCGATCTCCTTTTTCATGGATAACAATGAAGCCTTGTCTTCCATGATTGTGAGTAGAGAGCAGAGTAGCGCAGCTTGATAAAATCCAAATGGGACCGAGTCTACTTCACCGTAATAGGGATGTCTGAACGGTGTGGGTGTTTTGGGATTATTCGATGATAATGATTGTCGTAGATTAAAATGATTTATACCGATTAAATGTACTATTGAAAGAGGCCACTCAAGAAGTGCTCTTTTAAGTGATAACATGTAACCCCGGATCCTACTTGTTTGGTCCCTTGTTTATAACGCGCGCAAAGTTCTTAAATTTTAAATCTAAATCACTTAGTAGAACATCAGAAAGGGCATTCGTCTTACCCGCTTTATTAAACAAAGTTTACTAAAAAAGAAATATAACAAATTAACTTACATTACACTACACAAAACAGGGGAAACACGGTCTGTAAAAGGGAGTCCATAGCGAGGTGGGAAACTCAGGCGATCCTTGCGTGATGTTTGCATGATTGCCTTCTTCTTCTTCCTCTCTTCTTCTTCTTCTTCCTAATAATACTTATCATAGTGCCTTAGATATGTCCCCTTCTGATTATTTATTACAAAAATCCCATACTCCAGTGCATACTTTTCCACAATATTGGAAAGAGGGCAGTGTCAACTTTAAACCCTTCAAGGTTGGTCAAAAGGTAGCTCGTAAAGTAATACGAACTGGACCAAGTACTGCTCTTAAGTTTCATCATAGGTGGGAGGGACCATTTACTGTTGTAGACGTGAACCCGAATAAAGTGGCATATGTCATACAAAGAAAAACTAATCCCCCCAGTAAAACTCAAAAAGTCCATTTTTCACACTTAAGGGAATGGATTGAGATTCCGGGTTATTTGCGGAAATACCTGACTCGAAATAAAGAAATTAGTGATGCATTTTTCTCGGACGTGGAAAGTTTGTTGGATAGGGATGATGAAAATCCTCCTGAATCCAGCGATCTTGAGTCTGAGACTGATTCAGCTAATTCCTATGAGTCAGAGGCCATCGCGGACCCCTTATTGTTCACTAGTTGCGATGAATCCCTGGAGGGGGAAGCTGATTTTGAGGGATTCTTAACTTTTAATCCTATCTCTGTAAGTGACTATATTCAACTGCCAAATTTAATTCCTGTAATAGAGCCCACTTCTTGGGATAAAAAGGAAAACCT
>JABUQX010111655.1:5000-10510 GCA_015478945.1 Trachelipus rathkii | reverse complement strand
CCTAATATCTTTGCACTACTTATATTTGACCCTAATGTATATTACTTATTAAATACCCTATATTATCCTACCTATATAATAATATATATTATATATATATATATATACTCCATAATATATATATATATATATATAAATATATATATATATATAATATATACAATAGACTTTTTCATTACTTGTTCAGTTATCCACTCAATTACTATTAATATTATATTATCTTCTTACATCCAGCTAGAGCACTTTAAATACCCTATCTTGATCACTATACCCCCCTCTACTAATTAGTTGCTCATATTATACCCTTCTATATACCCCTTAAGTATAGAATTATCGCGTCGCCCTATTAATCTGCGATGATAAAAAACGATTATACATAGCCTCTCTTCGTATTATACTAGACCTATTACATACTAACTAGCACATAAGAATATTGTGTCCGCGGAGTCTCAGAATTTTTTTTCCCGTCAGGCGAGGAGGCCAGAAAAATCGTTTCTTTTATATTATATATATATATATAAACTGGACCGATTAAACTTACGTAAGGTTGTAGTTTTGACAAAAGTAGTTAATTTTCAAACCCTTAACTTATATTAATTTAGAATAAAAAAATAAAAATATAAGGTATCTTATATAATATACTATCTATATTATTTTATTTCTACCTTTGTTTCTGTCACCTATACATATACACCTATAAATACTATTATATTTATTATATTATATTATAATATATATATCTATATATTGAATTTATATATATTTATATGCACAATGATATATTTTTTTAAGATCGCGTCAATGCGTGAGTTGTTAGAAATTTCTGAAGGTCTATCGATTTCCATTTTATTCGATCTCGGATACCAAAATCTGAGGTTTTTCAAAACCTTCATCGATGGAAAACACATTTTGACAAGCAAGATTTTTAACACATTTTCTTTATAATGATCAATTTCCGCAATTCGTTGGAACAGTTTCAAGAAAATATCTTATATTATTAAGCAATTGTCTTTTTTTAATAAATTTCTCAAGCGGTGATGTGGCCTTTATTTATCGTGAATAATGATTTAAATAGATTACTGAAATGCGTTAAAGTATTTTTCACAGTTTTAGGATTCTTGCAATATTTTCTTAGAATACTCTTAGCATTCAAAAGTTTGTGTTAAATAGTTTGGAAGAATACTCGTGAATAGGTTAACTTAAGAAACTGCCATATTAATATTCTCCCCCATTTACGTAGGCCGAAGTAAACTACATCTACTCTGCTGCTGTTTGCCATCATTTTATGTATCAAAGAAAACTCAAGGGTGACGTGAAAGATTTGAACATTTTCCTAATTATTGAACATATTCATTAATACTTAAATATTAGTAATTTTTACTTTTGAAAATATTAATCTTATATATATATAACCTATGAATAAAATAGGATTCTTCGTAATATTTCGTATATATTATCACTGTATAGCAAATAAAGAATATATATATACCATTATAAACAGTCGAATATAATGTTTTTTTACACCCTGATATATATATACAGTATATACCTATCACTCTCTATTAATTTATTTTATCATTACTGGGATCACTACTACTCTTCTTCCGGTTTATACACCCTCCTTATATATATAACTTTAACTTTATATCATACTATATATATGGCCAGCCTCTAGAACAGCCACAATCTATATCTCAAAAACTACGATAGCTACAGGGAAAAGGAGTACATTTTTGGAATCCTTGTAAAATTTTGGCTAGGAAAATGTAAAAAAAAAAAAAAAAATAAACATAAAAATTAGGCTATTTTTTTTTTTGGAGGCTCGAGCCGCCGGGGGACATAGTATATCTATATTATTTGTAAAGGTATTACAACGGCAAATGGTCAGGGGGCCTCGAGTTCGGAGCGGTTTGGGGGGGGGAACTACAGGGGGAAGACGTTTTCCATACCCCGTAGGGGAGGGGCGGAGGAACCCCCGCGACACCCAAATACCAAAGAGCGGGGGTTCCGGAGACCCTCCCCGGAGGGGGGGAAATAGTCCAACCCCGTAGTTCCCCGGAAGGCCGAGAGACCCCGACTTGTCCCTGCCATCGGTGGCGGTATACGGCTTACCCTTCGGGTATCTTTAGGGGAGAAAAGAAAAAAAAAAAAAATAAACAAAAATACTTTTTTAAAACCTTTTAAAAATTCCATACCTTTATTATTTATCTATTTTTTGTAAACATAGACCGGGAGGCTTAAAACGGGGGTTTAAAAAACTCTAAAAGTTCTCCTAACAATAGGCTTTCTATACTACATCATATTACTTATCTTTTTAAACAATATTATACTTCTTATTTTTATTTTACATTTTCCGGACTAAAATTGTACCGGCATTCCAGCAATGTATTCCTTTTCCCGGTAGCTGTTGTACACGTTTTTTGAGATATGGATTGCTCGCGCTTTCTAGAGCTATATTTATAGTTTATATAATAATATATATAGATATATATAATATATAGTATATAGTATATACTATATTATAAGTAATAATATATATACTATGTATATCAATTATTATATATAATTATAGTATATATATAATATATATATATATCGATATCGATAGATATCGGTAATCGATATATATTTCGATATATCGAAATCGAGGGTCAGAAAGAAACTTAAGTGTTTACCATATATATATAAATATATAATAGTATATCTCATATATATATTATATATAAATTATTCTTTTATATATATATTATACTAGATTATATATAATTATATATATTATATACTATAGTATATTTGATATATATATATATAAATTATAAATATATAATAAATATTGAGGAAACATTATCAATAAATTTTAGAAAAAATGGGAGTAACTTTATTATTAATTACTAAATCATCTTACCACTTAATATTTGTGTTTGATATCTTAATCGACGGACATGAGAGTGAGGCAAAATCCGAGGATCATTTACATTCTGTTTTTCAGGTGTATGATTTATATGTTATGAGATAGAGATATGTATATGTCCATTGATAAGTTCTTGTTTCATTCTCCAAATATTTGTATTTCTCAAGTAGCTTTCAGAAGTCTTAAAAGCTTGTTTCTACTGAAGGCAGTAGACACCGGGAAATATTCCAGATTTTTTCACCCAATTCTTAACATTTGTAAAAATTGTGACTCTGCACAAGAAACTTAGATTCGTCTATTGCCTGTTTTTTCGGACGAATCTGTGTGTGATGCCCATTTCACTTCCCCCATATAATCGCGGGCTCATTCTTGCTTTTGACTTAAATCTTTCTAATTAGGCTTCGAGGTCTTCGATGTAAAATGTTACACAATCTTTTATCTTCTCATATGCCCATTGACAAACCTGTTTCGAGTAATGTCAATTGCAGGATAGAAATAATGATTTCTTTATGATTTAAAAAACCCTCTCTCCTAACCTGGATATTTAAATCATCTCTCTCAAAATCGGTGATATCTTTGCTAAAATTGGTTGTTACATAATAAGTTCTGATGTATTTCTTATTAGTTCGGGATATTTTTGGGTATATATTATTTAAATTATAAATGGGGATTCTTGGTAACACTATAGGAAATCAATCAACATGCATTAGTAGGTGAAATTATTGATAATATAAAGTTTTGGGCTTAACTTAATAATAATAATAATAATAATAATAATTCAAAAATTCAATTCAAAACAATTTATTCACAACATAGAAAATACAATTTAGTTATAATAAAAAAGATGACATAAATTTTTATATTATATTGTCAAATATTTTACTTTGTGTATACATCAATCCATTATAATAACCAAAAAATTTCCCTAGTATTGTGAAAGGTCTACTAATTTGCCCAACATAGTATTGTGTCCTGAAACCGCAAATACTATTAATTAATAATGAGCTTAAAAGTAATTAAAACCATAAAAATAATAATAAAAAAACAATAATAATAATAATAATAATAATAATAATAATAATAATAATAATAATAATAATAATAATAATAATAATAATAATAATAATAATAATAATAATAATAATAATAATAAAAAATATAATAGATAATTAATAATAATAAAAAATAATAAATATAATATAATAATAATAATAATAATTTTAATAATAATAATTAATAATACAATGAATAATAATAAAATAATAATAATAATCATAATATAATAATAATAATAATAATTAATAATAATAATAATAATAAATAATAATAAGATAATAATAATAATAATAATGATAATAATAATGATAATCATAATAATTAGTAATAATAATAATAATAGATAATATAATAATAAATAAATAATCAATAATAATATAAAACAATAATCACATAAAAATAACTTAGAAATACTTAAAATATAATAATCGATAAATTGGAACTAATTAAATGATTAATTAATAATGATTAATAATTATAAATAATAATAATAATAATAATAATAAGAATAATAATAATAATAATCAGTAATAATAATATCAAGAATACTAATAATAAGTAATATAATAATAGAATTAATACGGAATACTAACAATAAAACGAATATATCTAATAATAATCGATAATAAATAATAAATAAAAGTATTTTAATAAAAGATAAAACTATAAAGTAAAACAAGTATTTACTGAGAACATATCAACTACATTCGGTTCTAACAATAGAATAATTTCATTTCCAATTTTTAAAACTTTATTCAGATAAAAAATTTACCATTTACAAGTACAACATTTTTCAACTACATTATAGCAATTAATTATAAAAACAAATAATTTCCCTAGCTATAATAATAATAATAATAATAATAATACATAATAAAATAAATAATAATGAATTAATAATAATAATAATAATTAATGAATAATTAATAATAATAATAATAATAATCAATTAATAATATAATATAAATAATATAATAATTAATAATAATTAATAATAAGATAATAATAATATAAAATAATAAGTTGATTAATAATAATACAATACATAATAATAATAATAATAATAAAATAATAATATAAATAATAACAATAATAATAATTTAATATAATAATAATAATATTAAAAATAATAATAATAATAATAGTAATAGATAATAATAATAATAATAATAATAATAATCAATAATAATAATAATAATTAATAATAATATAATATAATAATAATAATTAATATAATAATAATACATAATAATAATAATAATAACTAATAATATAATAATTAAATAATAACATAAATAATATTAATAATTCATAAAATAATAATTATGGTAGTAGCTAGATTTTAAGTAGGTTAAATCGCTGGTTATAATTATTTATAATTATTTATTTATTTTAGTATGTTTTTAATTTTTTTGTAAGAAGATTTGTAGAGTTTTCGTTTTGATTATCTTGGCAATTGAGTTGAGAAGTTTTAGCTTGCTTTTATAGCTGACGCTTTGACAATGGCTTTTTTATCTACAGAATGGGAGGGTCTATAAGTATT
>JABUQX010111654.1:15000-17500 GCA_015478945.1 Trachelipus rathkii | reverse complement strand
TCCAGCTTGACGCTTTAGAACTCATTAATTTTGGGGTAATGTGCTGCCTTTTGTTATTTGTCTCGCTTTGCTTATAAGATTTACTGTATGAGTATTGTGGAGACCATAACTCACTGCTAACTGTCAAGTATGAACTCCACACCTCATGTGTGCAATGTTAACGTCAATGGAACATAGTCTTTTCATAGTTTTATAAAGTTCATTCTGAAAACAACTATTACTTCTTCGTTTTGAAATTCAATAAAATCAGTATCACATTTACCAGCTTTCTGTTCCTCATCCTCATTATCCATATTTAATTTTTCAATCGTACTGATCATGTTTGATGCGTTATCCGTAACTAAGCTAATTACTTGCCTCTTATTATTTCGAATTCTTTTAAAACGTCAATAACAAATTCTTGGAAATATTCGCTGAAATGTTGCGATTTAGTATCTTTTACTGATAACGTTTTTGTAATATTGATTTTATCTTCATCCAAATATCTAATATTAAGAGTAAAATAATTTAACTTTGCCCTTGTGCAAGCATTCATTTTTAAATGCACGAAGCGTCCCTTTTAGAAATTTTTAAGTTTTTTTTTTTTTTTGCTTATCCGCTTCTTCTAGAACTATTTTAAAAATATTTTCCCGGTCTAAAGGGGCTTCCAATTTCGAAGCCATGTCTCCACACAGTGCTTTAAATCCTGGTAAAAACCTAATGGGTAGCTATCTTTAACAACCATTATAATCAATTGCATTTTGAATATCTCACTTGACATAGACAGGACAAGTTTTTAACAATTGAAAAAAGTATCCACTTTAGTCTGATTTTTGAAAATAAAGGTTTATTCCTGAACAGCAATGCTTTACCTTTCATTTTAATAAACAAGTTAGCGAAGGCTTAATAGAGGCTATAATCAAGGACTGTTAAATTCTCTATGATTGAGATTTGATGTTTTCCGCTTATCGAAAGCAGGCGATTTGAAATCTTTTTGCTTTTACAATTCGACAGGCTTTTGACTCTCAAGCAAGTTCGGGGCCAGAGGGGAATAATTGCTCGCGATGTCATTGCAATTTACCATTAAAGTTTTGTGATCGCATGCCGTATCAATTATCTCACTTCTGGCCGCGAATTGCTTTGGGAGTCAAAGTCTGTCGGAATTGTGGAGGCAAAAGATGTAAATCGCTGCTTTACAGAATAACAACAACATTTTAAATTCTCAATCAAAGAGATCTTACATATTGATTTTTCACGCATTAGGAGAAAAGACACAGTTTCAGTTGCATTTCTTTATTTGGACAAAATTGAAGTAATGCGACAGGTTCTCAATTTCTGATAGGTAGAAATTTTTTCCAGAAGAGATGAGCTTATAGGGTGGATTGGATGTTACTCAGGCTGTAGGGCTGCTTTTGCTCTATTATTCTATTGTGAAACTTGCTTGAAGATTTTATTTACTCTTAAATGATTTTATAAGAAAACAGAGTGTGTATTGGTTAAGACAATATATTTTTTTTAGATTGTAGTAAGCTTGTAACATGGTAACGTGATATCTTTTTTAGATTTCAGAAACAGCGTAGCTTGGGAAAATAAAGATGTTGAAATGACAAAGTGTTATATGTTATACTCCTGAAGGTATAGAGGGGAAATTAATAGTGATTCTTTTGCACTTAATTTAAACTCGAAAACAGTAAAGTGCTAACAAATAAGCGCAAGAGAATACATTGACATGAAGTTAAAGATGTGGGGAAGATATGAAGTGGAAGGAAAAGAGTGAGAGAAAACAGAAAGAAAATGAAAGATGATGATTGCATGATTTCAGAAAGAAAGAAGCAAAAATAAATAAATAAATAAATAATTAAATAAACAAATAAATAAATAAATAAAAAGAAATAAATAGAAAAAGAAAGAAAGAAAGAAAGAAAGAAAGAAAGAAAGAAAGAAGAAAGAAGAAAGAAAGTGAGTGTGTGTGTGCGTGTGTGTGTGTGTGTGTGTGTGTGTGTGTGTGTGTGGTGTGTGTGTGAGAGAGAAGAGAGAGAGAGAGAGAGAGAGAGAGAGAGAGAGAGAGAGAGAGAGAGAGAGAGAGAGAGAGAGAGAGAGAGAGAGAGAGAGAGAGAGTTAAGCAATAATATTAGAAAAATCTAGAATATTGATAATTTAAATCAGAAAAGTAAATTTGAGTTTGTTGCGGCGTTCAATTCTGCGACCCTTCTTGGTGATAAAAAAGAATAAGGGTATTAAGTTGAAAAAAATGTATTCAAATTATTGAGAACACTGAAGTGAAAGACACTGGAGTGGATGAGAAGAAGTTGGTAGAATCTTTAATGAGGCAAAAAACGATTTAGTAACTAAGCCAGGCAAAGAGAGAAGAACAAGCAGTACTAAGGTGACACGGGGCACATATATAGGATGAACATTATAGAAACGATCGATCTCTTACAAAATTCATAATGTTACGATAATAGTTATGAAAATCCTTAGTTTTTAATTAGAAGATAATTAAGAAAAAGTGAGACCCTAT
>JABUQX010111654.1:0-5000 GCA_015478945.1 Trachelipus rathkii | reverse complement strand
GATTGTGAAGCCATTTGTACATGAAATAACTATTAGGAAAATAAGAGTATTCGGTGCTTCAGGCTGGAAAGAAGCTCTTTTAGATGAAATCGATGCAGATCAGATTCCCGTTCATTATGGGGGAACAATGGTTGATCCAGATGGAAATAAAGAATGTCCATCTAAGGTATGGCTGTAAAATATATTATTTTATATGATAATACGATTGCTAAGATCTAGATATCCCGTTCATATATAATTTATAATGAGGTAACAAATTGTTGTTAAAGATCTACTCCATATCGGCTTTGTTAATATTGCAAGTTATAATAGTAATAGTAGTAATAGATATATTAATATTTCTTTTTTTATTTTCTATAATATAAATAATACTATTAGGCTTACATTCATTTTATTTTTCCGTAATATTTTATTATAAATATTTACATATTAAGTTTAAAATAATTAATATTATAAATCAATTACTATAATTAAAAAATATATATCGTAAAGACTAATATAACTACACATATTAAAAATAAAATATTCAATTATAAAAAAAATTAAAATATATTATATATATATTATATTATATATAAGGAGATAGACAAGATGAGTACAAAGAACCTCCGTACGTTGTCACTAATTAATGCTTCTAAGATATTCCTCTCTCAAAGCAATGTAACTTATTTCCACGTACCAATTTGAAATTTCCAATGCTGTTGTTAGCTTTCAAGCTGTGCAAAATAATCCAATGTTAAATTCAATCCATGTTACTTCAGTAATTGGGTGGAGAGTTCATAAAGGAGATAAAGTTCCTAAAAGAATATTTATATGAGGAAAAAAAATACAATAGATCAACTCTCACGAAAACCTTCAAAGTGTGACTATTCCGATCAACAACAGAAAAGAATTTAAACTTCAAATTGATTTGCCAGGAACTGAACTGAGGTAACTCAAAAGGTAGTTTCGTTTTTTTTTTTATAGACGTCTCCACTAAAATATTCAATTATAAAAAAAATTAAATTAATTATTAGTTAATTTATAGTTTTTTATTTATATACATGTTTAAATAATTAAATTTTATTAAAATAAAATAAATGGATTCAATTGTAAGTAGAAATTCTAGTTTGATTAGTACTCTCTTTCATTTTGAGAATAAATAAATAAGATCGCCACTAAAGATGGTAACTCCAAATATTGTGAACAAACAATGTAGTCACATGTAGTCAATTTAAACCTTATGATTATGCCATTCTACATACGTTATCAAGAAAGCTCGAGGGGACAGCCCGTGTGCTAAATCGACTCGGAAAACGCTTCAATTTGAAAAAAAAAATTACTTAATCAATTAAGAAACAGGACAATTTTTAGTAACCTGAAACGGCGTATGGGGCTAGTTGCGGATCAAGCTGAACAATTGTAAAACAATTAAACATTGAATTATATTGTATCTTTTTATGAAATGATACGAAATATTAGTATCACGCATGAAAAAGTTAATTGAAAAAATATTTAAAAATGTAATGGCCAAACCATTTCTGAATCAAACATGTTATTGTAAAAAGATATTGTTTGTAAACCAAGTATTCTTCCGCGCAGCTCGCCGTTGATTAATGCCCGAAATCAGGATTTAACCAACGGGCCTCCTGACATGTGACGTTTAAGTGACGTAGAAGTGCGCAACGGGCTCCGGAAACAGATGCATGTGCGAACCTGTGGCCCCGACCCGCTAGCAGTCGGGCTTCTGGGAACGCAGCTTTAAGATTATAACCAACCTCGTACTATGATTAATGCCTTAATACATTTGCTTTACTCCTACATAATTCCAATACACAAATCCACAAATCCTCTTAAGTATTAATCCACAAACATGATTTTATAAAACCAACACCAACAGCAAAAAGAATTTGAGGAGCTTACAACCAAATTATATTCAACGAATACTATTTAACTATTGCTACAAGAGATGTTACATAAAATAAATATACAAATCCAAAAATTCTCTATTAATTAAAACTAATATTATACATATAATACTATATAATATTATCATAATATATATTATATTATATATTATAGTCAGCATCCCGAATATGAAGAATATTCGGTATATGAGATAGGGGATACTTCTTCTACTTACGATGTACGAAATACTTGACTTGCACATAGATACTATGTCAATGCCGTTAGGAACAGTTATCTATTTATATATATAACTATATATATTAATATATATATATATATTATATATTAATATATATTATATATAATATTATATATTTATTAATTATATATATATTATATATATATATATATACTATATATATAATATATATAATATATATACAACCACTTCAAAACCCAATAAAAAATGGAGTTATACTTCAAATACGATTATATAATATCTGGACTTAGATGTAATATTAGAAAAGATAATAAAATAAAATTTTATCCAAGTAATCTCTCATAACGTTACCTGCAGTGACCCATCCATTATAAAAATATCACTTTGAATCTTTAGCAATAGTGTAAGATATATTAGGTATAAATTACGTATTATATTCCTCGATAACTCATATATTTATCCTTCACAAATATCGTTGTGTGTAGGAATGTACAGAAATTCAAGTTACTTTATTAATTATATAGAGAATAAGTGTGAGAGTATTTATAGCTTAATCATATATTAATAATATATATAAATATGATATATATATTACTCTTTAACTATAATATATTATATATATATATAAGATATAATATCTTTGTATATATATAGTATGAATATATATATATATATAATTATTAATAATATATATATATAGTCATATGTATATATATATAATGAAATAAATTAGATATATATTTAAATATGTAGATATATATATTATATAGAATATTAATATTTTAGAACCTGCGAAAAGTTACTATGTTAGAGCTTTCTAATTTGACTATCACTTGGTAACAATTATAGTCAATATTTTCGATTATTATATTATTATATAATTAAATAAAATAATAAGAAATTCACATCTAACATAATATGAAAAGATTTTTCGGTTGTAGTCCTCGTACTTTTTAAGAACGAACACCGACATATTTCGCTGTCGCCTGTACGTGTAATGAAATAAATGTGAGATAATAAAACCGCTGTGTAAGTATGTGCGTACATATGTGGGCAGACAATCCGAACATATATCGTGAGAAGTGTATTAAGACCCCTGATAAAATTCGAAAATACAAATAGGAGATCCAGTAGTCCGATCAATATATATGAAATAAGCGAGGTGGAGCTAAATAAAAGTAGTAATATACATAAACGAACCAGCGAGTGTGGATGTCAGTGCAGTTGTCGATGTTGCGCTATATTACACGAATTATCAGGGAGAGTGAATTCAGAAGACGTCTGTATATCTTTACCAGAATTGTGACAGAGCGTTGTTTGTCACGATTGTTTCATTCTCCGTGTGTCTCCCAGATATATCGAAGAAGCGGAAGGGAAGGGGAGACATTTAGGGTTGATAGTGCATACAATGCGCATGCTACACGCATCACAGTTGTTCTTGTCCCACTATGATGCACGCTGTCTCATACATCTCTTCGTCTCACTACTACTGCGTCTTCTCTCCCTCTCTCTCTCTCTCTCTACATTCATCATCTCATCTCCTCTCTCATCACTCCTCATCCTACTATTCGTACTAATCCACCCCAACAAACCTGAACGCTATACCTAAAGTGAGTAGTCATAAATAATACTAAACCGTGACAAATAAATAAAATAATTAAAACAATATAAAAGTCAATACAATCACGTATATAGATATAAATAAAAAATATACAGATATTATCAGCTTACTACGTGACGTGTATAATGTATAATCTCAATCTCTAGCTAGCAAAATGCAACATTTCGTACATCTCTGCCATTCTCCCTTTCAATTCGACAACTTAACTGTCCTCGATACAACGAAAGCAAAATCATATATCACCACGACAGCACATTACTTATGCGAATACCATCCTTCTCGCTTAATAATGTGGAACCAAGAAAAAACAAATGTCAAATCTGGATGAAACCCAAAAGAAAATTTTCGCAGATGATGGGACGAGTCCTCAAGACAAATGGTGCCAACATAACAAGCCTTTCGCATGAATCTACTGCAAAGAAACAGTCAGGACCTTGACTTCAGACAAGTAAACAAGAAGACCAATTCAGGTGAATATAATGATGTAAATCTGATTGACATAATGCTGATCTAAAAGACACTACCAAGTAACTCTGATGATAACTGAAAATCTGCAATGCATCAAACTAGAAATGATTTCTGTTATTCTAATAATGTATACTCTAGTGTAGATATAGACATAATATATTGCTACAGATCAGGCATCAAGCACTACAGTAAATAGATACAAGAGACAGCACGCACATACGCGATTATTGACAGACTCAACCTATTCACGTGAGATTCAAGGCTGACGTTATCATAAACTATATTAGAAGCGAAAGTCATAAATAGTAACGTAGCAATTTCTAAAAATTATAGCGTAAAGGTTGTCTCTAATAGTTGGGATAGCCATATGCAGCAAGCTATAATGAGCTCTAACTCTTATCAATTGTATGACGACTATAACACTTCATACATAATAAATACAAACATGATCAATCCTTGCTATCTGACACCGAGAATAGAGAGCTGGATACATCACTAAAGTCTATGTAGCGTACGTATATGATAAAATAAATCTATATAATACGTTATTTATTATTAATTACTAATGTCTAAAAGGGAAAATAAATATATACGAATATAAATAAGTTATAGATTAGCTCAATATATATAAATTGTCAATGTAAATATAAATTTACCAAATAATGTACATTTTTCCAACACCCTCTAGAATATCCCAGCAAACATATAATAAATAATAATATAGAGATCATAAATAGATAATACAAGTGTCTAATGCTATATTATAATTCACTATAGTATACGACTATATGACTTGTACTACAA
>JABUQX010111651.1:5000-14424 GCA_015478945.1 Trachelipus rathkii | reverse complement strand
GAGAAAAAGACGAAGAGAAAGAGAGAGAGAGAGAGAAGAGAGAGAGAGAGAGAGAGGAGGAAGAGAAGAGAGCAGAGAGAGAGAGAGGAGAGAGATGAGAGAGAGAGAGAGAGAGAGAGAGTTTTGTCGTTACTTTTTCAAAATAAATAAGATACATAAAGATATCTCGTTAAAGGTCATGCCATTCAGAAAGCCGGTGTCTCGCGTCTCTCAAAGACAAAAATAAAATATAAATCTTATATTATAATTAATATAAAATATATAGTCAGACAGTGCCTTTGAAGAAAAGAAAGATAAAATATGTAGAATTGTAGATACAGAGACAGGCACATTTGAATATTGGCACTAAGGCTGCCTAATAGAACATCTTTTATCCCTCAATATGAATTACAAGTTATATATTTTCCTCTCCTTGAAAAGGGCTCAGCCCGTGAATGGTGGTAACCTAAAAAAAAAAAAAAAAAAAAAAATACTTAGAAATAAAATTACACGAAACACACAAACATTGTTTTAAAATTTTGTGAATAATGGGAAGAGACTTTCTCGGGGGAATTGACCAAATGGTGACAGGAAAAAATGTCGATACAACATCAAAAAAATTTCCCGTACAGCCCGCCGAAGACGTTAGGTTAGGTTAGGTTAAGTTAGGTTAGGTTAGGTTAGGTTAAGTTAGGTTAAGTTAGGTTAGGTTAAGTTAGGTTGGGTTAGGTTAAGTGGTTAGGTTAGAAGTTAGGTTAGGTTAAGTTTTGTTGGATTCGTTAGAGAAACTCTAAATAACCAGATTTTTTTTTTTTTTACGAATGTCTACCCATTTTCCTGTCGAAAAATTGGGTATAGATCCCTTTCTCGAGAGTCTTCCTCAAAGCGGGTGGTATTCGACTGAATCTTTGTTTCAAAATTTAATCCTTTTTGAATCTATCTAAATTAATATTTTAATATCAAAAAATTATTAATTTAAAAAATATATAATGGCGGAGCTTCTTTAATTCAACTTTCTTCTCAGATTATATGAATTATTTTATATATATATATATATATATATATATATATAATACTATATAAATTATATATTATATATATATCATATATTATATATAATAAAACATATATATATATATAATATATATATAATATATATATATATATATATATATATATATATATACCGTATGAAATTTATCTTTTCGAGTTCGTGCAAAGGGAAATGATTATATTTTACAAAGTATCGAGTATGTAGCGTTGTCCGACGAGGCTGGTTCGGTGCGGTGCGGTGCGGTGTGCAAAATTTCCGGTGCTAGGTCAATCCTACTAGAGGGATTTTTTTTTATTTAAGTTCACACTTGATGGGCATTACCCTATTCGATTAGGGGGGGGGGGGAACATTTTAAGATGTTTCTTCTTAAAGTTACGAACTAGGGATCGAACATGCGTCTTCAGATACGCGCGTCAAGCATTTTACCGTTGTACCACGGGAAATATTCTTATTTATACAAACGAGGGATCGAACCTGCGTCTTTTGACACGCGAGTCAAGCACTTTACCGTTGTACTACGATAATCATACTTATTTAAGCGAGAGATTTCTACTCATCTTGTTAATGAGGAGAAATGAATCATTGTAACTAGGTTTTTGGCCGACGTACCAGGTGCGGGATGGCCTCATTTTGGTGCGGTGCGGTACGGCGCACCAATTGCAGTGTCCCGGTGTAGGTGCGGAAAGCGGTGCGCAATCGAAAAAATAGAGTTGCGGTGCGACAAACGACTTTTGGTGCGGTGCGCATCGTAACATAGAGGTGTGGTTCGACAAATGACTATTGGTGCGGTGCGTGGTACGTTTGCTCCGGTGCAGTGCGCAAAATTCCGGTGTTCGGCCAACCCTAATTGTAAGAGAGTAAAAAATGTAAGTAAAAAAACATGTGCGAACAAATAAAGTAGCTGGCTATGTACGCAGACCAGACAATGTTATGTTACGAGCTCTTCTTCTGAAGAGGTTGGATCCCGAAGTTTGTGTATGTTGAAAATAGTTGCTTTGGAGAGGGTAGGGGGAAGGGGAAGGGGAAGGGAAAGGGGAGGACAAAATACAACACAAACAATTTTTCAAAATAAAACAACAATAATAGAGGTCCTATTACCCCCGGTATCATATTATCCTATGATAAAGACCTTTAACACCCTCATGTTGGAAAGTAAATCTAGCGAATCTGGCATATTCTTTCCTCCTCTCATGTTGATTTGGTGGTGGACTGATGATGATAGTGATGATAATAAAGTTTATGTAGTGATGATAGTGATAATAATAAAGGTTCATGTAGTGATGATAGTGATGATAATTGTTTATGTAGTGCACTGTCAGATGCCCCTACATGCAGGCTGTGAGAGTGATGTAAAATAAACTCACCAATATATATATATATGTATATATATATATATATACTATATATATATATATATATATATATATATATATATATATATATATATATATATATATATTATATAGGTCTTTTATATATATATATATATATATTGTTATGTTATTATATATATATTTCCCAATCTTGGGAAAAAAAGGTAGATGAAGAAGAAGATATATATATATATATATACACACATATATATATATATATATATATATATATATATATATATATATATATATATATATATATATATATATATTCCGGATCTTAATTTTTTTGAACTTGCAAATAAGTAAACATATTGCGGGAATACTTACATACCTATTTGTATAAAAATAACAAAACAAAAAAAAAAAACGAAAAATGTTTCCCCGCCTTTCATTTTTTCTTGTGAAACGTTTTCATTGAAAAAGTTAGCAACAAAGAAGCGTGTAATCAGCAACGCCTAATTCGACGCTTCTGACACTTATTCTGAAAGAGAGATTTGAAGCTACTTTATGTTAAATCTGAAAAGCTATTGGATAAAAAAGATAAAGAATTAGAGGGATGGGAAGAATAGGAGATAAATAGACAGGTTGATTGTGTCAGGAAGAAGGAGAAATCGTTAAATATTTTAAACAGACAGAGATATCTAGGCTAGAAGTAAGTTAAAGATGTAAGTAAAGTAAAGTAAAGTAAATTAAGTTAAGTAAACAAGTAAGTAAAGTAAATGTAAAGTAAAGTAAAGAAGTAAATTAAGCTAAGTAAAGAAGTAAGAAGTAAAGTAATGTAAAGTAAAGTAAAGTAAAGAAGTAAATTAAGCTAAGTAAAGAAGTAAGTGAAGTAAAGTAATGTAAAGTAAAGTAAAGAAGTAAGTAAAGTAAAGTAAAGTAAAGTAAAGAAGTAAAGTAAAGTAATGTAAAGTAAAGTAAAGAAGTAAATTAAGTTAAGTAAAGAAGTAAGTAAAGTAAAGTAATGTAAAGTAAAGTAAAGAAGTAAATTAAGTTAAGTAAAGAAGTAAGTAAAGTAAAGTAATGTAAAGTAAAGATGTAAATTAAGCTAAGTAAAGAAGTAAGTTAAGTAAAGTAAGATTAAGCAAAGTAAGTTAAGAAGTAAATTAAGTTAAGTAAAGAAGTAAGTTAAGTTAATTCATCTATTTTCGTGTTTAAATATTATTTTAACTTAACGGAAATGGAGAAATATAGAAAATAGAAGAGCGTTAAACTGAGATTTATGGGGATTGGTAGAAGGGAGTGAAGGGAGAATATATGCTTCCTCCATTCATGAGCGAATCACTTCAGTTAAGCGTTCCATTAATTCCGAAAAACCCCATCTTATTAAAACTTTTTTTTCTTTTTTTCCAAGAAAACTCAAAGTAGTATGACCTTACTGCTTACTACTTACTTATTTACTACTTAGAGACCCAAAATATTTTAAGTGTCTCCTTGTTGAAATCAAAGATTAGTACTAGGGCTGGCCGACACACCAGGTGCTGTGCGGTGCTGTGCAGCACACAAAGAAGAAAGATTTGTGTTTAAATTTAGAGTTTAGATAAACGAATAGTATAGAATTGTAGAATTAAGAGATGTAAAGATGGCTCAATCGGTTTGTACTAGTGTTGGCCGACACACCAGGTCCGGTGCTTGGTGCTGTGCGGCACACAGTTCCAGCGTCCCAGTGGGGTGCGACAAAAATGACTTTTGGTGGGGTGCGGTGCGGTGTGGTGCGTGGTGCGCTTACTGCGGTGCGGTGCGGTGTGGTGCTCAAAATTCCGATGCTAGGACAACACTAGTTAGTACCAACGGAAGACTTTGAAAGACAGAAAATAATACAGAAATAAAGAGGTGGTCGATTGTGTGCAGAGTGTGAATGATCTTAATATATGACGAAAGCTTAGATGTTTAGATCTAGTATGTTGGGTTCTCCCAGAAGATTATCATGGATACAAACAAGGATTAACTGCTTAAAGTCTCCTATGAATAAAGAAGAGAAAGACGAAGTTCACTAGGTATATATTATCAACACTAGGAAAAAAACAGAAAAAAAATAGAAGAAACTAGTAAAAACAATTAGCAATGGTGAAAATTGAACTTCAGAGCAAGAAAAAAGGTTTGTGTTTTAATTTAGAGTTTAGATAAACGAATGGTATAGAATAGTAGAGCTAAGAGAGAAATATAAAGGTGGCTCTATCGGTAGAGCGGGAGAGTCGTAAAGGCAAGGACCCTGGTTCGATCCCCCTTCCGGATCCTAGGTAGCAATTACCTACAAAAGTTTCCCTCCTAGAATAGGGCTATGCCCGTGAGGTGCGAAAGTTTGTTAAAAAAAGAAATAGATTTGCAAAAGAGAGAAACTCAGGCTAATGACTTACACAACGAGTATTTTCTACTCAGCAACGGAGTCTTCACCTCAATATACATTGTTTAAAACGATGTCGACGTGTATTTCGTCGTTCACGACTATGTAATGATATGCCGAGTCGGCTTAAACCACTGTGTTTGTCCCTAATCTAACATAACCTAACCTAACTTAATTTACCAAACCTAAACTATCCTGTGCCATTATAATAACCATAGAGTCGAAAATTTGCAAGTCTATAAACAGAAATCGTTGCCGCACATAAAATATATTTTATTTATAACGTACACTTTACCCTACTGGCATTACCCTTATTCTAGGAGAAGAGTTCTCTAGGTAGGAAGTTGCTTCCCAGGACCCTCGGGTATATTTAAACTCTGGACCTTTGAACCACAGAGCACATATGCACATACAAACAGCTTTCTCCTTTTGTTGAAAATACGGGATTGAAATTAGTTGCGTTTTGTGGGCAAATCATGACTCAATTTTTGAAGAATTTTAAGTTATTACGTTTTTGGTACCGCATTGAGAAGCCAAGTGACATCATTAGAAGAACAAATGACGTCACTAGATCAATGACGTTTCATCAGTAATAATTGTTCATAATCAGAAAACGGCTATAGTTTTTTTTTTTTTTTATATAACTTACGAGCTTAGCCTATATGAATGTTGACTGCGGGAATGCTTTTGTAATACAAAAATTATAAATTTCAACTTGCTTAACCTATCTTAAAACTATGAAGTCAGCCATACCCCCCCCCCCACCCGAAATTCGATTAAGTACAGGAGGTTAAGAAGTGAGTTCTAGTCTGACTCATTTTATACAAACGCTCAAAACGTGGCATTTCTTACGCAGCGGTAATACCATTTGAATTTTTCAATGAGTGCGTTTAAAGCGCTAATATAGATGGAACAATGTATTACTCATCAACCTATTTGGCTGGCGTCAGTGAGGCGTCAGATAAGCCGAATTTTAAACGCTCGTTTATATTGGGCCTAAAAAGTCTTTGGTTCTAGTTCAGTACTTGAAAACTCCGTCTGTTCTGGTAGGTGGCAACTTCAGACTCTCTAGTAGTAGTTGGTTGGCATATATGGAGTGTTAGGGTGCACCCCAAGTCACTCCACTGTCCAATGGATGGTTCACCACCCCCCTCCTACTTGGCTCATATCCACATTCCTTCAAATCAATCAAAAATGTCAAGATTACCCTCGGAGAAACCAAAAGGGGTAGCTTCAAAACATAGCCCCCCCCCATTCACCCCTCCACCATTCCCACTTGGGAGTTGACGGCCACCGGTGGTGTGATTGGTGCTGTCACGGAATTGCCGGCCTAGTTCTGATGCATGGTCTGTTTCTTCAGTAATTTCTGGAACTTTCGCAGTTTAATTTCTACTTTGTTGAACATCAACTCTCTCTCTCTCTCTCTCTCTCTCTCTCTCTCTCTCTCTCTCTCTCTCTCTCTCTCTCTCTCTCTCTCTCTCTCTCTCTCTCTCTCTCTATCTATCTATTTATATATATATAATATATATATTATATATATATATATATTATATAAATTATATATATATATATATATATATATATTTTTCCACAAACGTCAATATTAATCTCTCTATCTCTCTATCTATCTATCTATCTATCTATCTATCTATCTATCTATCTATCTATCTATCTATCTATCTATCTATCTATCTATCTATCTCTAACCTTCTCTCGTCTCTCTCTCTCTTCTCTCTCTTCTCTCTGCCTCTCTCTCTCTCTCCTCCTCTCCTCTCTCTCTCTCTCTGCTCTCTCTCTCTCCTCTCTCTCTCTAGAGCCATAACACCAGGAAGGTGTACGATCCTGACGGTATTCTTCCTGTGGTTCTCAAAAAACCTTGCATTCCGAAACCTTGCAAGTGTCGGTTAAAAATTTGCATCCTTCCTCTTTCATTATTCTAGTACCTTCAGATGGCACAACTACCATCTTTCCATCTGCTAAAGCTGAAATCTTCTCCCAACTTTTCTTCTAACTCAACTCTTGAAGATTCCAAAGCCATTCTTTCTTCTCCACGCCTCCAATTCATTCACGTCAAACATCTTAATTTCTTGTAAAGATATCTATATTCTGGGCTCTCCGAGCTTAGCCACTTCGTTCATCTTGTCCAATATATTGGACAAATTTTAAAATTTTAAATTAAGAAGAAAGTATGATTCTGACCAGATCCCTCTCATGGATCTTAAATCTTGTGTTTCTGAGCTTGCATGTACCATTCTTTATTCAATCTATTACTACTATGACTTGGACACTTTCATACGCCGTGCATCGGGGCATGTCGGCATTTAAATTGGCTCCGACTTAGGAATTTCCGATAGAATTTGGTAGACCTTTCGGCCTTTGCCCACCAGAGGAGACATGGAAAACAAAAACAATTGACCACCTGGTAGTAGTTGGCAACTCTTGGCTTTTTTGGTAGTTGTTGGCAACTCTCTGACCCTTTGGTATTAAGTAGTTGCCAACTCTTTTTCTTTTGGTAGTTGTTGGCAACTCCTGACCCTCTGGTATTAAGTAGTTGGCAACTCTTTTTCTTTTGGTAGTTGTTGGCAACTCCTGACCCTTTAGTATTTAGTAGTTGGCAACTCTTTTTCCTTTGGTAGTTGTTGGCAACTTCTGACCCTTTGGTATTAAGTAGTTGGCAACTCTTTTTCTTTTGGTAGTTGTTGGCAACTCCTGACCCTCTGGTATTAAGTAGTTGGCAAGTCTTTCTTATGGTAGTTGTTGGCAACTCCTGACCCTCTGGTATTAAGTAGTTGGCAACTCTTGATCTTTTGGTAGTTGTTGGCAACTCCTGACCCTCTGGTATTAAGTAGTTGGCAACTCTTGATCTTTTGGTAGTTGGCAACTCCTGACCCTCTCGTATTAAGTAGTTGGCAACTCTTTTTCTTTTGGTAGTTGTTGGCAACTCCTGACCCTCTCGTATTAAGTAGTTGGCAACTCTTTTTCTTTTGGTAGTTGTTGGCAACTTTTTCTTTTGGTAGTTGTTGGCAACTCCTGACCCTCTTATTAGTAGTTGGCAATTCGTGATCCTCTGGTTGTAGAACTTTGTAAATTCTTGATCCTCTGGTAATTTGTGATTAGAGAAATCAATTAAACCGACCCACTCGTAAAAAAAAAAAAAATAAAAAAAAAAAATAATAATAAATAAATAGAAAAAAAAATATTACATTTTTTTCTAATAACCGTATGGGGATGATAATTAATACTTTTGAATTACTGAATTTAAACATATAACATTTTATACATTTTATACAGGGCCTTTTACAGCCGGAACCAAAAGACGCAAGGTTTAGGGTGTAGCTGGAGCCGGAAAAACTTTTTTTTATTGTAAAATAAAATATTTCGGAGCCGGAGACACATTTCGAATGAAGGAGCCTAAACAGTAGTCGGAGACTGCAAAAAAAAAAAAAAAAATTTTGACGGGCTCCACAGCAATGCTTTTTTTAGCATATTTAATTTTAAACATTGTTCCAATAATAATAATAATAATAATAATAATAATAATAATAATAATAATAATAATAATAATAATAATTAAAAGGAAATATGCCCACCGCCGACATTATACACCTAGACTATATATACTGTATATAAAAAGTACTCCCAAAATTATTGTTACAAATTTAAAGTTGCTATTAGGACTGTAAGAAGTTAATATGTCCAAGGCGATAACTTATGGCGTTAATATGTAACCGTCACACTTTAAGCTTAGACGCCTTTTTTTGTCGGTTTCATATTAAGTAACTATGGAGTGTGGCGATAAAAAAAGGTGTTACTGTTTTAACGTTACATGATTCCCGAACTACAACGAGTGCCATTTTCAATTCTCTGCAACCTCTAGACTTCAATATGTAACTGTCACACATTAGGCTTAGATACCTTTTTGTCGGGTTAATATTAAGTAACTGTGGAGTGGGGCGATAAATAAAACGTGTTACTGTTACAACGTTACATGAGCGTGGCATGGAAAAAGAGTTTCATTTTCAATACTCTGCAACTGCTAGGCTTCAATATGTAACTGTCACACATTAGGCTTAGACACCTTTTTGTCGATTTCATATTAAGTAACTATGGAGTGGGGCGATTTATAAAACTGTGTTACTGTTACAACGTTTCATGAGCGTGGCATGGAAAAAGAGTTAGGAAACCGCTAGGTAACCTTGTGTTTGTTTATCGTGCCATAAAGTTATACGAGGACTATAGTGATGGGAAAGATCTCATAATTCTCATTCACTTCTTTCCGATCGCCAGTACGGCTTTCGGCGCTCAAGGTCTACTGGCGATATACTTTCCTATTTTACTGATTTATGGTTTTCCGCCCTTAGGAACTACGGGGAGACTTGCGTGGTGGCGCTTGACATATCAAAAGCATTTGACCGGGTATGGCACGCGTCACTGCTCTCCAAGCTCCCCTCCTTTGGGTTTCCTCCTTCTCTTTGCTTACTTATGTCTAGTTTTCTTTCAAACTATCGCTCAAATATCGGCTGTTGTTGATGGGGCGACTTCTTCTTCCTTTTCTGTCAATAGTGGTGTTCCTCAGGGTTCTGTCTTATCTCCTACTTTATTCCTACTTTTCATTAATGATCTTCTCACCTGCACATCTAACTCTATTCACTCATATGCCGATGACTCGAC
>JABUQX010111649.1:27500-42000 GCA_015478945.1 Trachelipus rathkii | reverse complement strand
CACCCGTGTAGGAGAGAGTGCTGCGTTTTGCCTATTTCACCAATTTGAGTCGCTTTCACACAGCGACGGACTGCAAGGTTTCCACTTTCGCCCAAAGATATCTTGCTTGTGGGCGATATTTAGGTAAAAGCCTTGGGAATAATAATGCGCGATTTGCTGCTTCAGAATTTTATTATATAAATCATCAACGGAAATGTTAGGTTCAAAATTAGACGCAGAATTAGGTTCAATACATATATCCCGTTAATAGGTGCCAGAAAATCACAATGAGAACAAGTGATTAATAACTAAACTGTTCGGTACCATTCCTTGAATCAGAATGAATATGGGAAATATTAAGGAATTACTTTTGGGGTTGAGAAGGGCGAAAAAAAAAGAGGGGGAGTGATATGGAATTTCAGATTCTTTGATATGAAAAATAAATAAGATAGTCTGAGACAAATAATAAATTTAGTAAATGCGGACTTTGAATATATGATAAACGATTTTGAAGCCTACGTGAGAGAAAAAATAAATATAGAAGAAAGAAAATAGTGATATAAAATTTATCTGAAAGTCTTCAGATTGAAGATAAAATTTGATAATGGGAAGGAAAAAAAATAGATCTCTAATTTTCCTTTTCATATTGTCTTTAACAGATAAATCCTGTTAAAGAGATCCCCCTGCCAGTGAAAAGAAAAGGTAATTGAACTATGCAATTGTTTCAGGAGGGTTTGAAGAAGTGGGTTCTAATGAAGTATCCCACTGAGGATGTAATGGTTTTTATTTCAACCTGGAAGTTACATTAGGGATAAAATGTGGATGAACAGGTGGAGATTCAGGAAGTTACGAATCTTTTGCAATCCCTTGTTTGGAAGGAAGAATGGGAAGAATATCTGAGGATGTATCTATCTGATACTAGAGTGCAACCTTGAGGAAGATAATATAAAATACTGGTGATAAATCTGGGTTGGTTCCTGGGACATGAGATAGAAGCTACAATTTGGGAAGGAAAGGAAAGTAAGGTTTGATTTCTGGCTTCTAGAGTATAGGGTGTTTTGTAAGGATAAGGATTATACTTGCAATGAATGGTGTTGTTTCAAAGTTTAAAATGTATGCAATAACCCTAATAACATGTGCATTTTAATTCTTGATATATTTGGTTACAATGGGAAGCAAAGGAAAGGAATATGGTTTAATAAATGTGTTTAATGCATATGTTCGAGTGCTGAGGGGTTAAATTTTAGTGAAAATCTGTCTCCGTGTTTGACCTTGCAAAAATTGAAATGAATTTAAGTTATCTGTTAGTAATTACATTAAATTTCATAAATAAATAGATTTTTGATGTTACTAATAATAAAATTAAAAAAAAATATATGGGGAAGCAAAAATTATATTTGTTCTATTTAAAAATTTTCTTGTGTGTTTAGCTTTGCTATTTCTTGGATTAATTTTATAGAGGAGTTGGATGAATTTATATATTCTGTTAACACTTTTAAATTTTCTTTTATATCTGTTAAAGTATTAGTATTTTGATATTTTTATATAATTTCAGGGAGAAGGAAGTTGTTAGCAAAGTATGGAAGAAAACCTAAGTTATCAACATGCTGTCAGTGAAAATAGAGAAGGAAAAAATTTTTTATGAGAAAAGGGTTGTATATTGATTTAATATGCATAAAAATTTGAAATTTAGTGATCTTACCCTTAATTTGTTATAAACTTTTCTTTTTAATATTATTTAATGAAAATGTGTAAACAGTTTCATATTTGACATGTTTGAAATGTCCTTTTCTAATATGTCTTTATTTTTACATTGATGGAAATGTAATAAAGGGTCGGCCTGTGGCACTTTAAAAGAAAATGTTAACAATGCAAAAGTGAAAATGTACAAATGTTCCTGTGTGAGGAAGGAAAAAGAGAAGGATAAATAGATGGTATAAATGAATCTGTGTGAGGTGTGTGTTGGAGTGTATTTTGTTACAGTGATAGGTCTGTTAATAAGGAAGTATTTTCGTGGTTAATGTCCTTGTGTTGAGAAGGAAAGGTATTGGAAAATGTAATGAATGTGGTTATTTAAAAGAGTGTGTTTGTGTAAGTTTCTTTAAGTGTGTTCAACATCATAATGTGAGCGTTCTTTTGAGTTTATACACATATGAAAATGAGGTGTGTATGGAAAGTTACAGTCTTAACTCTGTGAAGAACGTTGACATGATCTAAGAGTGTGGAAGTTTCTGTTGTGAGAGAAAGGAGAAAGCTAATTTTTGTGTAGAATGCATGAAGCGAAAGAAAGAAGAAGAATCCGAATGCGAAATGCACATAGGTGCGGTTTAAGTATCAATTAGGAAGAGCAGAGAAGTGAGAAATTTGAAAAAAAAAAAGTTGACAAGCGTGTCGTGTGAAAATATGAGGCATGATTCAGTATGTGAAATGGAGAATTAAGAAACGACTCGTGGAGAAGTAGGTTTAGGAGGGATCAACATATGATCACTAAAGAAAACTGGTGGGGTGGTTGACCACCATAGAGAGCGCGAAAGTGGTTCCCTGAGAAAGAGGTTATCATATAGGATGTGCATTATTATGCAAAGAAAGAGGTTGAGATCCCAATGAAAATTTCAAAGGAGGAGAAGAAGTTAAAGCCTTAATGAATGTTGAGAAAGATTCAGTGTTATAGGGAACTTCAAACGCTAAATCTTGAGCTTTACTTTGTGAATGTGATAAACATTGTTCTTTAGCGTGAACTGGAGGAATATAAAGAGCATGCTGAAGGGGAGAAAAAAAAAATTCAATCTCTGGAGAATTACTAAAAGGTGTGGTAGTAATATTAACACTACCTAAATTTAAGTTCTCGCTATGGGCATTCGCGTTGCCAATATCTAAAATCTCTATATCAATACAAGCGTCAGTGTTGAATACAGTGTGAGGAGGAGAGTCCCCTATAAGTTTCCCATTTAATAAATATTCCTGAGAACGCATGCTACTTTCAGGACAAACCCTAGCTAATTTTAAATTGAAATTTGCGATATCATTTTCAGACTCAGTCATGCTAACCATTCTGTTTGGTATAAGAGAAGAGAAGAACATTATGAGCTAAACTATTAGAAAAATTATGAGAGTGATTTGGAGTAGTAACATTATATTTGTCATGCAAAAAGCTTTTAACCCCATTTGAATTTACATTATTAAGATAAATAGGTTTAGCGCATGCATTAGAGCTATCATTGACAAGTGTGACAGCTGTCGAGCTGCGAACATTGCGAGTCCCACTGGGGGGATGCGTGTAAGGTGTGGGGGCGTCCCTGGATTTTATGAGTAAAGAAGGTCTTTTTCAGTTACTGACAAGATCTTCTCTATTAGCGAAATGAAAGAAAGATTTGTGGGCCCCCTGTGTCTGAATATCTTTAGAAGGAATTTTACCACCGCGGAAGCGAGAATTTTGTGGAGAGTGTCCATAAGGAGAAAAACATTGAAAATGCCTATCTTGGGTCAAATGTTGCGGATTTTTCCGGTGATAACAGGTATGTGGAGTTTCAAAAGTTTTGCGAGGAAAGGAGGAGGGAGTGCGATATCCCCTATGTGTATGGTTTGGGAGCCGACGGCTCTTGAGCTCTTCAAAAAATCGTTGCCGCAAAGTTGAATGTGCAACGTTGTTATTGGCATTAGAGGTTTTCATTTGTTCATATGTGTTGACCGGAGAAAGCGCAATACTAGGCAATTGTTGCGAAGTAGGTAATATTGCCTCATTAAAATTGATAAAAGATTCAGAAATATTAACAAGAGAATGAGGGTTAGTGCCCTGCGATACCTTTTGATCACTTAGATAGGAGGCTTTTAAAGATTGCAAATCATGTTGAGAGAAAGTAGTTAATTTGGGAGATAGACCTAAAGTGCTAATTAAATATTCAAAAGAAGGAGTTATTAAAACAAGAGGTAGAAACAAGTGAATCATGCGGAGAGTTAGAAGAAATATGCCCTAATAAATTATTCCTATATAAATCAGTATTAATAGTTTCTTCATACAATTCATTTTTATTTCTAGCGAAGAATATATTACTGTTTCTAGTGTATGCGTAAGCGTTCCTTCCACTTATTCCGTCATATCTCTTAACTATTCCTTTCCGTCTGTAAATATTGAAAGTGTGTCTTACACCTTCATTTCTATGCTTTATATCTACAAGAGCCTCAATATTTGCCATATCATGTCCATGAGGACCCTCTGGCATATCTAATCTTACCTCCCTGCTGCTTTTCACCTCAGTGTCTGCTCGGACCTGTTGATCATATGCTAAACTCATTCTATTACTGTGCAAGTGCTCTATAGCCGCGAGAGCCATCTGCTTTTCAAAAGTGTTTGCAGAAATGCCACAACTACTATTAGTGCTATCAAATAACATACCTGACTCAATATGCACTTTATCTTTTACTACTGCTAAATCGCGTGGCATACTATTATAAAAAGAATGAGAACTAATACTCCTACCTTCCAATTTACTATCATCTGAAAACTCCATATCTAAAGTTATATGCGACTTAACCTCAAATCCAATGTCACCATCGTTACCATCTCCAATTTCATCTGCGCTTGAGCTTTCAATACCAAATTGCAACTGCTGCATATACACCTCGTTCTTGGAGTTGACTTCTGCCACACTGCTGCCTACTTCGGCAATTGCTGTGCCTGGCGAATCTGGGTCATAAACATCAGTAATCTGTAAATTTTTAATAAAATCTTGGGAAGATAAAATAGTTTTGGTAAGAGAAGAATCCATATTACACTTTTCCAATTGGAAATGTGCAATATGTTCTTTCATTTGATTAATACTCTGCGACATGTCTACTGCTTTTACTTTTTCGTTTGTAAAATGTGCCTTCTCTGGAAGTCGTGAATGCTCTATAGAAGTGGACTTTTCTTTTTCCAGAGGCATATAGAAACTCTGTGTCATATCTACTTTTCTTTTTCTGGGCTTAAAAAGTGTTACACCATTATCAGACTCAGCGGAGTCATTAAAACCTAACCCTGAAATAGTTAAAGGGGCGCTAAAAATTTTATCATTGTGACTAGTAAGGCGTGCATGAGAGTTATTAATAAATTTAAGACTATTATCATGAATATTAAAAATAGAATTACTCAAGGACCTGTCCAAATTAATAGTAGAGAAATCAACCTTGCTGTTGGAATGTACATGTGTATAGAGCGTATGAGCGTGAGAAATAAATTGAACATCGTTTTGATTAATAACATCATTACAAAAATTATTTGTTTGTGTGGAAGTGTTTTTATCATTAATAGTTGTAAGACATTGTGGACTAATATCAATTTTACCTAGAGAAGTATTAAAATTCGAGCACTCTGATGGAAATATCTCATCATCAGTAGCGTTTCTAAACATGCAAGAGATCTTGTTAGCGGTGTGAGAGACATTCATAGTTGCCGCTAACGAACCATGAGAGATGGTTTCGACATCGATTTCATTCATAGCTGTTTGAGAAGTCTCTTGAGAGGAGGCTTCAGCAAGAACATTAAAATAATTCCCATCAAAAACTTCATGTGAAATATTGTCTAAAGCCCTATCATTGTATGAGTTAACATAAGCAAAAGTTTCCATATCATTATTAGGTACAAACTTTTCCTCAACCCAATTATGCGAGGCTTTATTTAAAACATCAATTTGAGCTGTGGGGCTCGTGCTAGCATGTTGATATCGGCTATCAATATCTGTAACAGAAACATTTAAATAAAGAGGAGCCTGGAGGTGAGTCGATTGAGAGGTTTGCTTCCTTTTACATAAATTTCCCTTCTTGCTGAAAATAACGTGAAATCTATTCTTGGTAGTAACATTTAAATCAGTTTTATATTGGCTAATAGATTTCGTGTGAGAAAGAACATTTAAATCAATTTTATATTGGTTAATAGATTTCGTGTCAGATAGAACATTTAAATAAGATGTGTTAAACAAAATTTGAGACTCTACCTTTTTATTTCCATTGAACAAACCCCTGGGAGTGATGGCGGGTCTGTTTACCATAACATTCGTCTGTGGCCCGATGTTACCGTGAGAGGTCGAGCTGTCATTACCATGATGAGAAAATTTTCCAAATTTATGAATCTGGAAGTGGTGTACCATCGAGATAGTGTATACCCAATGTGTCGTTTGCTGGAGTACTTACATTACAGGACGAGGAGAGATTGTGCTGGAGAGAGACAGTTTTGGACTGGTTCCGCCCTCTCGAAAATGAAAATTTTGTGACTTCCCAGTATGATTTTTATTGCGAAAATGTTCCCGTGATTGAGAACCGACTTCAAGTGGCGCTCTCAAATTTTCCTGTGGATGACTTTGAGAAGAGAAATGAGTAAAGGAGAGTCCGGCATCCCGGTAATGTCTCTTGGCACATTATTGACTCTTGCGCGGTCAAAGGAATTAATTTTGTAAATATTATCTCTCATCATTAAATATTTAATATATTCTATAGAAACATTTGTTTGCGGAGCAATTGTTTCTCAAAATAGTGACGTGAATTAAATCATGAAGAGAAGAAAAACATTAAGTAATATATAACCCCTTCAAATTGAAAGTGACTTTAAAATTTTATAGAAAATTTCAAAAATTCTGACTATCAAAAAATTATCCTGGCATTATCAAAAAGGAAAAACGGAGATAAAAACAACGCGGTACCGTAAGTGATAAATCCTCAAAGCGCAGTGATTCTGGCACCTGGGAGAAGATAGCGTTGCGTCTCGCGAATTTCACCAATTTGCTTCACCTTCACACAGCGATACTCTCTTCTGCTTCAACAAAGGCGCCACTTTCGCCAAAAATTTACTTGTGGGCGAATGGAAAGTTTAGGCTCTTGTTAATAAAAGGCGCAATCTGCTGCTTCACTTTATTGTGCAGTAAAATAATATTCAAATACAAAAATTCAATACTATGTCCAATCTTAATTCCCACTCTAGGTGCCTAAAAACAAAATAAAAAAATAAATAAAAATTTCAAAGTGGACAGACATATAAAAATACATTTCACCTTTTGTAAAAAAAATTATTAAATTAATGACATTGTTAAGTTAAACAAAATTTCTCAACAAATAAAAATTTAAAGTTAAAACTAGTGTCTTTTCTAGATGACGAAATACATGAATTTCAATTAAAAGTTAAATCAAATTTTCTAAAAAGATGACACTTAGAGTTAAAAATTAAAATGAAAAATAAAATCTGTTCCTGGCCCGATGCAAATTTATACAATGAATTTTTATAATGAAATGGAGCCGGGATAATATTCAAATACTATAAAAAAAATCAATTTCTAAGTTGAAACGATGTAAACGGGTAAAGTGTAGATGGTAGTGTATAATGTTATAGTGTAATTTAGAATTTCCAACAGCCGGCAGTGTATTTTAAAATTCATAAAAACAAAAGTGGGCGAGGTGCTTAAAAAAAAATGGGAAGAAAAAAATTACGAAGTATTCCTCGGGGCACAATAGATTGTTTAAAAAGGGTGCAACAATTAAAATTTCCCAAGCAAAGAACGAGATCGAGTGAAATTAATAAAAAAAAATCCCATTAATATTATTATTATTATTATTAATATTGTTGTCATTATCGCTATTAGTATTATCATGACTTTTTATTATTATTATTATTATTATTATTATTATTATTATTATTATTATTATTATTAAAACTAAAAAAGAAAAGTCAGGAAATATTCAAAAAAAAAAAAAAAAAAACACTTTTCATTAAAAGTTTAGATAAGAATTGAAAGGATGGAGCTCGGTAAGACGATAACACAGGGGAAGAAATACCGATCTAAATTGACATAAGAGTAGAGTGAAAATTAGTTGGTCACTAATAAAGTGAGACAGTGCAAAAATAAATGTAATTAAGTGGGAAAAAAAATTTTCGGGCATGAATTGGAGGCGACACAATTTATATTCACTTTGGAAACGAAGCTCATGAGAATTTATTTAAATTGCTGGGGAAAACACAAATGAAGAAAAATATCAAAAAAATTTGGTTAAATTAAAACCAAATCTCATTGTTTTATAAAAATTTAAATAAAGGAAACAATCTTTAAAATTCTAAAAAAATGAAAAAGGAAAATTGGGAAAAAAAATCAAATGTTTCAACGAGATATTTTGTAAACTATACTATCACGACTGAAATGTAAAAGTTATTTATTGTGTGGAAGAATAATGTATAAAATCAAATAAATATAGACTTACCAGAAAATCACATATGAGGATACAGATTTATAATCGAACTTGTCCGTACCATTGCTAGAGAAATAATGATTTTGGGAAATCTAAAGGAATTACTTTTGGGGTTGAGAAGGGCGAAAAAAAAAGAGGGGGAGTGATATGGGACTTCAGATTCTTTGATATGAAAAATAAATAAGATAGTCTGAGACAAATAATAAATTTAGTAAATGCAGACTTTGAATATATGATAAACGATTTTGAAGCCTACGTGAGAGAAAAAATAAATATAGAAGAAAGAAAATAGTGATATAAAATTTATCTGAAAGTCTTCAGATTGAAGATAAAATTTGATAATGGAAAGGAAAAAAAATAGATATCTCTAATTTTCCTTTTCATATTGTCTTTAACAGATAAATCCTGTTACATATATATATACCGGTATATATATATATATATATATATATATATATATATATATATATATATATATATATATATATATATATATATATATATATATATATATATATATATATATATTTGGACATGAGAAGAAGGCTGACTCAAGTTGATCGGAAATTTTCGATAAAAACTAATTTCGGTATTTTCTTTATTGTAGCAATTTCTATTATTATTTGCATATATCTATAGGAATTTTAATATTTATTAGGTAAATTTTATAAAATGAAAAATATTTTTAATAATTAAAAGACATTTTTAAGAAATTAGCAAGATTATTAATTATTATTATTTAACTTTAATATGAATGATTTTTTTAAGTTTTTATTTCAATTATTATTATTATAATTTATGAGTTTTGTTTTAAAAACTCCACAGACCCAATTTCTTGAGCAGCTCCTCGATAGGGGGACAGGGGACGATATAGGGGGGCGAAGGGCCCACTGATCAAAGAAAAATATAAAACTACTCAAATACCAGCTGGTGTGAGTTTCCGCCTCACCCTACCAAATTTTCCCAGACATTTATAAATTAAACTGAAATAAATTGCCCAAAAGCTACTCATTTTTATAAGCCCTATAGGTGTGAAGCACAAAAAAAAATACATATCAATTTTTCACTTTGTTAATATTAATTACATTACATTTGAAAATCAGTATTTACTAATGTATTTACCCTAAAATCATTGAAATTATTTTACTTTTTTTATTGATATATATATATATATATATATATATATATATATATATATATATATATATATATATATATATATATATATATATATATATATATATATATATATATATATATATATATATATATATATATATATATATATATATATATAACTGAACTAGACGAGTCAAGGGAGATTTTACTCTCCATCAGCGGGATTTGAAACTGGACTCTGCGTTGCTGAGTTAACAGTGACCGGGCGCTCTAACCACTAGACCATCCACGTTCCCAAAAAGACACTTCAAGAATAGTTTTTAAAGCTCCCGGTTTAATAAACGTATACAGTATATATATATATATATATATATATATATATATATATATATATATATATATATATATATATTTCTGCCCCTAGCGGCCCACGTCAATTCGAGTCCGCACCCGGCCCCTGGAAGCGGCCCCACCGCTCTGGGCCAGTTCCACAGATTAGAGAGGAAGATATAGAGGAAGTCAGCATTCGGCGTCATGCGGCCACCCCAGAAGGAGGTGCTCCGGTAGTAATCTAGGATGTGACATCTGGTGCAGGTGGGGGAGGTAACATTATCAAGTTTGAATCTATATTTATATTGTGGTGACCTGATCTGCTCCGTGCGAGGTCAATTTGGCCTCTTCTGGACAGTGTTTCTTCTATAGAAGAAATTTGGGAGGAGGTTTAATAAATTATAATTGGGGCAGTTTTGTAGGTGCATGTTAGTAAGTTGTGTGTGGATATGTGTAAGCCATGACTTATTGGGAGGGGGAGGGGGGGATAATATTGTAGATGACATTATAGAATTTAGCTGGTGAGGAGGGTGGGGATTTTAATCTGTGTCGGGGGGTTGGAGAATATTTGATGACATGGGTGGGTTGGATTTAGAGTTTTCTGGTAGAATTGAGTCCCCACCATCTCCAGGTGGATGGAGATAGGAAGGATGTAAGTCTCATAATGTAAATGTTGGATGGGGTAGTTTTAGTGCATCCAGTGATAATTCTAAGGGCGGTGTTTTGTGTGATTTGTAATTTTTTTGAGTTAGATTTTGACAGTGTGGAAAACCATGCGGGGTAAACGTAGTTTATATTTGTTCTAAGGAGTTGCTTAGAAGTAGTGGTAAGGGTGTGTTTCCTGTCACTGAAGTTGTGTTGGGATAGGGTTCGGAGGGTGTTTAATTTCTGTTGGGTTGATGAGGTGATTTGGTCGATGTGGGGGTGAATGTCATGTGTGTGTCATAGGTAAGTCCTAATATTTTTGGGGTTTTGTTGTTCAAGAAAACTATTGGGTGAAGTGAGGATTGGTGGCGGTCGGTGGTTAGGAGGGTAATGGAGGATTTGAGGGGGGAGGCGGTCATTCTGTTGGAGTAACCAAGTTTCTAATTGTTGTAAGTATTCTTGGGTGTGCAGTAGGAACCGACCGGGGCCTCGGCCAAAAAATCAGGCAAAACCGGGGTTAACTGTAAATTTACACTAATAGAGGGTTAAATCAAACAAAATAAAAAAATATATATTTTAATTCCATTACTCCTTTGTTATAAATTGATACAAAATATAAACATACCTAAATATAATCAATTTTTTTTTGGTATTTAGTATAATCTATAACAACTCGGAGGAAGAGCTTTCGCCCTGTCAGTTGGTCCAGCTTCTAATTCTGGCCCGAAACTCACAACCCTAGAACACTCCAGAAAGCCATTTCTCGGCGCAACAGTTTGGATGCCCGTCCTCGAGTTAAACACTCTCGGGTAGGGTTTTCGTCCTTTAAGTAGAACTAGCATTTTCTCCCATTAGGCCTCAAAACTCGCCCTCCTAGAGCTCTCCGGAGGAGCTTGCTTCTAGGCGCATAAGATACCAACGCTGGTCCAAGAGTAATGCAAGCAGAAGGAAAGGACCGGGTTGCTAGCCCTGTCGTCCTATAACCATGCGAAGATCTCTATATGTTCTGACTGCGACGAAATATCCAATCATCAATCTTCATCGTTATCATTATTTACTATGATTTCAAATTACCAATTACCAAATTATAATTTTTCCGAGTTTTTAACAAAAATATTCGAAATTTGATATATCAAACGAATTCGGAAAAGGAAATAAATATAATTGTTTTATTTATTTAAAGTAAATATCTTCAAGAAAATCAAATATTTTCCGAAATCTCTTTTCAAAATTATTTATTTAATTGAATATATATATATATATATATATATATATATATATATATATATATATATATATATATATATATATATATATATATATATATATATATATATATATATATATATATATATATATATATATATATATATATATATATATATATATATATATATATATATATATAAAATACAACTTATTCTTCTAGAAAATCAATTATTTTCTAAAAATTTCTTTCAAACAATTGAATTAATTAAATATATTCCTTTTTTATAATTAAAATTATTAATTAATTGAAATTATATTTAATTTTCATCCTAAGTTTTAAGACTTTCAGTGTTTTTGACTTACATTTCAAATTTTAGCTAACCCCGGCCCCGGCCCCAGCAAAATTCCCGCCAAGGTCGGTCCCTAGTGTGCAGAGTGGCTGTATTTACGTCTGGATGTTGGGAAATGAGGCTAATATCGTCTGCATATGTTATTAATTTGGTGGATTGGTGGGTAGGGATGGGCAGGTCTGCTGTGAAAAGATTGAAGAGGAATGGGGAGAGAATGGCGCCCTGTGGGACTTTTGTTTGCTTAATGGAGTGGGAGAGATTGTTTTGTGGAGAACTTTGGCAAAACGGTTAGAGAAGAAAGATTAGAAAGATATTTTTTACCAATGTTTTCAGGGAGGATTGATTTTTTGAATAAGAATGAATGTGGGGACAGTGTCAAAGGCTTTATTGATGTCGATTGCTGTGAGAATGGATCTATGGGATGGGGATTGGTTGAAGCCATTGATGATGCGTTGGGTGAGGGAGGTAAGGGCTGTAGTTGTGGAGTGGTTGCTTTTAAAGCCATGTTGGAATTCTGGGAGGGTGATGAGAGGGGAAATTTTGTTTAATATTAGTTTAATATTTTGTTTAATATTCTGAAAACTTATTAGTGGTCTTGGTGGTTATGAGGTTGCTGATTTGGATATTGAGGTTTGTTATTTGGTTAGAGATGAGTGGGGAATATGGTCTATGTTTTCGAAGGGAGTTTCTTTGTTTAATGAGTTGGCTGATTTCAGGGGAGAGTTTGAGGTTATAAGATTTTCTGTGGCTTTTGGATATGTATAAGTTAGCTGATTTGGTGATTAAGTTATTTAATAGGATTATGGAGATGTGTAAGGATGTTGTGTCATGGATTGGTGTGGGATTAATATGTGTTTCAATATGGTCAGTGAATGCTGGCCAGTTAGCTTTTTTGTAGTTTGTGTATATGGTAATCTTTTTTTTTGTTGGGGGGTTGGGAAATAGAGATAGGGGGGGGGTGGAAGTGCTGAAATCAGTTGAATGTGAACAAGTTGATACTGAACAAATCTGGGGGCGAATGAAGGAAGCAATTGTTAGTAGTGCAAGAGAAGTATGTGGATGTGCTAAAGTAGGAAGTAAGAATGTTAACAGTGAATGGTGGAATAAAGAGGTGAAAGATTAAAGGAGTAAAAAAGCGTGGTTGAATGTACTAAAACAAATGATGAAGTCTCAAAAGAAAGATGCTTGGAATTATATAAGGAGGAAAAAAGAAGTGGAGTGAAACAGGGTTGTGTTATGTCTCCTTGGTTATTCAATTTGTATATGGATGGGTTTATGAAAGAATTAGAGGTGGGGGTGGCAGGAAATGGTGTTAGAATGATGGAGAATGGAGATGAGTGGAGGGTACCCTACCTATTATATGCGGATGATTTGGTTTTGTGTGGCGAATCTGAAGAGAGTTGAAGAGGATTGGTAGAGAGATTTGGCAGGGTGTAAAAGGAGGGGCTTGAAAGTAAACGTGGATAAGAGTAAGGTTATGGTTGTGAGTGAGGACAGTCCTCAGCGTGAAGTTATGTTAGATGGTGAGCAGCTGGAACAAGTGTCTGAGTTTAAATATTTAGGGTATATGTTGGATGAGAAGGGAACAGATGATGCAGAGTGTAGTAGGAAAGTTGTGAAAGGCAGGAAGGTGGCTGGTGCAATTAAATCGTTGGTGAATGTAAAGGGACTAAGTCTTGAGTGTGCTAGGGTCTTACATTGTGGTAGTTAGGTTTTTCTGTTTTGTTGTGTCAATTTTTATGTTTGTTTGTTTTTAGGTACAGGGTGGAAGATGAGGATTGATAGGGTGAACCTGAAGATTGAACGTCTAGGAACAAGGATTTACCCGGAGATGCAGTGTTTATTAGTGTTTTATGGGTATGATTTTACAAATAAAAAAAGGGGGGAAATTAATCATTTAATTATTTTCAATCTTAATATTCATTTTATTTAAGTAAATTTTTCTCATTTAAAGGTAAAGTAATTCATTTTTAAATTTTTTTTTCAGTTATTCACTTTGGATTGATTTATTTTTTTTGAATTGAATTGATTTATATTGTTTTGGAAATTGGAATTTATAATGAATACTTAATTAACTATCGAATTAATGAGAGGATTTCGTTTATGGGATCATGTGAGATTCGGGAAGAGTATTGGTGGATCTGGATTTTTTCAAGGGATTTGGATGTGGATTCTTTCTTTTAATTTCTATGGTAAGGGTAATTCTTGGTTGTCATATTACTTTAATGGTTAATTGAATGTTTTTATTTATTATTAATTTTCTTACTAGCCATTATCATTTTTAATTAATAGTAGGTTTCTGTTTTTATAGAGTCAGAGTACCGGTTTTGAAGTTCAAAGGGAGGTTAGACAGTAGAAGTTGTGAAACAAAGAAAAAAACTGGCTACTACCATTGGCCAGGTAGTTATTAATTTGTTGGTTTTGTTATTTTTTAATTATTTGATTTTTTTTGCTTTATTACTTTAAAATTACCTTTCATTCAATTTCATTTAATTTATTATTCTTAATGATTTTCATTAATTTTTATTTGACTGTTAGCTTAAAGATTTTATTATTTGATTGATTAAAGATTTTTCTTTGAGTTAATTAATTTTCTTTAATTTTACTTAATTATCGTAATTATTGGAATATTTTAAAGATTGTTGAAGAAATTTATTATAGAG
>JABUQX010111649.1:0-2500 GCA_015478945.1 Trachelipus rathkii | reverse complement strand
AATTTTTTACGGTCACCCTAATATATAATATATATATAGCTTTGTATTATTATATATAATGATAAATATATATATTATAATCAGAGTATACTATTATCATATATTATATATATATATATATATATATATATATATATATATATAGTGGATCGTATACATTACTTTCGCTTCTGCAACTAGTGGAAAGCATGATTCAGGTTCATCTCAAAGTCGGTCTGCCACGAGAGCACACTAGAGAGTTGAAATGGATTGAAAATAGTGCGGTATGTAAATTTACCAAGAACATTGTTTTAATTATAAAATGCCAGTCGAGTGTCAAATATTAAAAAAAAAAAAGAGAGAAAAAAAGATATTTCCAGAGACGGAGAGCTGGCGGAATTTCAAGCGTAGGATATTGATTAGAGAGAGAATGTAAATATGTAGTGAAGGAGGATGTAATCAGAGAGAAACTGAAGAATTCATATCAATTATATGATACTACACAGCTCCATAGATGGTCCTATGCACCCATATATATATATATCAGCGGTGAATCCTTATTGCTTGCTTAGCGTGCGGTGTCTACTTAAGGAAACAAAAATAAAATTTTGATTGTTAGTAGAGCAGCAAACGTGAATAAAAATTTGTCTAGGCAATACGATGCTTCCTGTAATTACAGCGCCTGTCTTTCTGAGAAGATTAACATGGTAAACAGGTGCGCTCTCATGAAATTATTCACGACGAAAAAACTATAAAAGTCTGCGGAAACTTAACAGCAAGAAAATATTCTGAGCAACTCAAAAAATGCATTTAAAAGTCTACAATGATCATTTCGATCTTAACTAGAAAAAATGACGAAGAATTATGATATTTTCTGCTATTCTGTTAAGGTTGTCACATTGGCTATTTCATAGCCAAATTTCACAAATTTAACCATAAATTATAAAAGAAAGATTTCATTCCAAATACAGAAATTAAGTGTTGAAATTTACATGAAAATATGAAATTGGAAAATGCAGAAAATATTGCGAATATTTTAATTGAATTTTGGAATTAGAAAAAAAAAAAAAAAAATATATATATATATATATATATATTATATATATATATATATATATATATATATATATATATATATATATATATATATATATATAATATATATTATATATTATATATATATATATATATATATATAGATGTTAAATATTGCATAATAATCGCAATTATATAAGATGTTAAAGAAAGAACATATAATAGGAAGGTAAAGAATTAACTACCTTCTCCGGGATTGAACCACCGCCAATGTTGCGGACTGAGGTACAATATACCCGCGTGCGTACGGACTGAGCTATCTCCAAGCCCAAAAAACTTGATTCAAGGAACAGTTATAAAGGCAACCGCAGCTCCCTTACAAGGCGACCATCACCAGTGTCCAGCCTGTCCTATCCTCTTCATATATATATATAATATATATATATATAATTATAAGATAATAAAAAAAAATATATATATATAATTAATAAAATATAAATATTATATATATATATTATATATTATATATTATATATATGTATATAATATATAATATATAAATAATATATATAAAAAATATATAATATATATATAAATATATATATATAGATAATATATATAAAATAATATATATATATATAATTAATATTAGTATATATATATAATATATATTATATATATATATATATATATATATATAATATAAGTATATATATATATATATTATTATCATATATATATATATATATATATATATATATATATATATAACTACCTTTTAACGTGCTTTATCCCCTATGCAGGGGGTAACACGGGGGAAACCACAGGAAATTGAACTTTAAGGCCGGCTATCCCAACCAGCGCACGAACCGACAGTGTTCGCAGTCGAGTTTTAATTCTTGACCCCAGGTAGAAAACCCAACTGCTACGCGGAGGATTTGAACCAGCGCCCTCTCTCGTATGAGAGCGGTGACCAACCTATATATAAATAAATATATATTATAATATATATATAAATAAATATTAAATAATTTAATTTATATATATATATATATTATATTATATATTGTTTCCTCAGTCGCAACATGCGGTGGTTCAATCCGGAGAAGGCAGTTAATTCTTTACCCTATTATATGTTCATTCTTTAACATCTTATATAATGCTATTATTATGCAATATTAACATCTACAACTATAAAGAACGAGGGATAGACAGGCTGCGACACCTGGTGATTGTCGCCTCGAAGGGAGCTCGGTTGCTTTATAACTGTTCTTTGAATCAGTTTTTTGGCATTGGAGGATAAGCTCAGTCGTTAACGTGCGATATTTCACTGTATAATGAATATATTGTAAATACATCATTATACTATATATATATATATATATATATTAAACAATATATATATATATAATAGTAAAAATATCACGCCTTAAGAGTAAAAATTTAACAAGTAACAAAGTGGTAGTTTCTTAACCTTTTGTCTCAA
>JABUQX010111648.1:35000-36635 GCA_015478945.1 Trachelipus rathkii | reverse complement strand
ACCTTTTACACCCCTAAGATTGTTCATCTGAACACCTTGTACATAAGATCTATACCTATTATTTTAAGCCACATTTTCACTACTATACATTAACATAGATAACAACATACCCTTGTGCAAAACCCTAGCGCACTCAAGACTTAGTCCTTTTATATCTTCCAAGGATTTAATTGCACCAGACACCTTCTTCTCATTCACAACTTTTCTACTACACCATACGTCATCCGTTTCCTTTTTCATCCGACATAGTATCTAATATTATAAACTCAGATATTGTTCCAATGCTTAACATCTAACATTACTTAACACTAGAACTCTTCCCACCTCACTACCATAACCTTTCTCTTACCAATATTACTTTCAAGCTCCATCTTTTACACACCCTGCCAAACCCCTCTACCAATCCTCCTAAACTCTCTGTAGATACACCACACAAAACCAAATTATCCGCGTATAATAAGCAGGGCCCCCCTCCACTCTCTTCAATTCTCCGTTATTCTAGCCCCTTCCCCTGCCACCCCACCTCAAATTCTTTCATAACCCCATCCATATATAAATTAAATAACCAAGGAGACATAACACATTCCTGCCACACTTCGCTATTGATATTAAACCAATCAATTTCAGCTCTATCTACTCTTTCACACGCTGCACTATCGTCATACATACTTTTGTTTCTATTCAAAAAACCTACCAAAAACACCAAGCTTCACTAGCACCTGCCACAAAGCTTCCCTATAAATCCTGTCAAACGCCTGTTGAATCCAACTATAATATACAGTTTATTCTCTTCTTTCGTTATTTTTCATTTTTCTCAAATATTTTTATTAATGTAAAATTTTTGTTACAACATTCCTACCACTTCTAAATGCACCTTGCTCTCTCCCGATTAGTCATTTAGTCACTCAAAGTACTCCTTCAACCAAAAAGCCATCATATATCTTCCCACAACACTCAATAAAAATTCCATCCCATATAGTTCCTACAGTTTCCTATCTACCTCTACCCTAATATTATAAGATACTTATTCTTTTCTCCTCAATGCCCTTGAACTATTACTCTTTATAAAAGCTTATTACACATCTTCCAAATCCATTCAATTAACCTCGCGCCTCCATTCTTGATCATTTCCCCAGTTATTCCATCTATTGCCTTCAGATTGTACCATTCTCAACTTTATCGACTCTACCATAATTACCTTCACTAATAATCTCATTCTCCAAAATACTTTTTTTCTTAGCCCATCAAACACAACATATTCACTATCACCTCTTCATTACTGCAATGTATTGCGAGATTTTCGGTTTTTCCACTCGCCGTCTTCCCCATTCATTTCATCATTACGAAAGCACCATCCTATTCTATTTATTCTATTCAGCAGATGTCCCTTCTCTTTTATTTTTATAACCTGTTGGCACTTCCTTCCAGAAGGCTTTCTATTGTACTTGTAAGGTCCCTCCTCCTCCTCCTTCCTCTCCTCCTCCTCCTCCTCCTCCTCCTTAACTGTTCATTTTCCTCATTTTCCTCCAACGTAAAAACTTTAGTTTTTTCTCCTTATATAATTCCAGACATCTTTCTTTTGAGCCTTATCATGTGTTTTAGCATCTTTCTTTTGAAACTTTTTTACTTTTAACC
>JABUQX010111648.1:5000-7500 GCA_015478945.1 Trachelipus rathkii | reverse complement strand
TTTATCCTTATGATGTTCGCTCCATAATTATGGAGCAAACATGATAAGGATAAAACATGCAACAATAGTTTACTCAAAGGTTTATTAGCATCGTCAACTTTGCAGAATACAGAAGTACGTAATTTCCCCATTAAGTTTTATATGGCTTTAAAATCTCTTATCAACAATAAAGAAATAGTAATTACACGTTCAGATAAGGGAGGCAATATTGTGATTTTGAACTATATGGATTATAATAACAAATGTAACGCACTGTTAGATGACAATGCTACCTATGATAAAATTACCAATGACCCACTTAAGAATTCTCAATATAATTTTAATAAATCATTGAAACAAATATGCAAAGACTATCCAAACATTTACAATAATAAAAACGCATATATGCCCCAACTATCACAATTTTATGGCTTACCAAAAGTTCACAAACCTAATGTTCCTTTACGTCCGATTATTTCTAACACGAATAACATTACCTACAAATTAGCAAAATGGCTGGCTGAACAATTAAGCCCTCTTGTAGGTAACATTTCACCATCTCATATTACTAACACCACAAACTTCATCGATAAAATCAAAAATATTGACCCACGGGAATTTCATTTTGTAAGTTTCGATGCAATTTCGCTTTTTACATCTGTACCAATCCCTTTAGCTCTCTCTCTACTGGAACATCATTTACAAGATTCACAGCATACTTTGGCATATTCATTTGACTTTATAAAACAACTTATTAATTTGACATTAGAACATAACTTTTTTCATTATAATTCTAATTATTTTAAACAGAAACAAGGTCTTAGTATGGGTTCACCACTTTCTCCTATTATAAGCAATTTATTCATGGAGTTGGTTGAAAAATATCATTTTTTCCCCAATCCTAACTTTGCAGGTTTACATTGGTTCAGGTACGTCGATGACGTGTTTTGTGCTATTCCTATTAATAAAAACCCTCAGGATATTCTGACATTTATCAATTCTTATAATACCAATCTACAATTCACTGTAGAAGCCCCTATCAATAATTCATTACCTTTCTTGGATACCTTGGTGAAGTGGGATGACACTGGTAACTTAACATTTTCAATATATAGAAAGAAAACTTCACAAATTAACTACATGCATTGGTATTCCTTTCATTGCTTCAACACGAAGGTAGGGACCCTCACATCTTTGTTTTTACGTGCATTACGAATTTGTTCCCCCTCAAATCTACAGATTGAAATCAATTTTTTATTTAACACTTTTAAGAATTTACAATATCCTCTCTCCATAATCAATAGAGCTTTAAAGAAAGCAAAAGCAAATTTCTACCACTCTCATAACCAGTTACCTAAAGAAAACACCACCTATCTGGCTGTCCCATATCCTCTACCAAAATGCATCAGGAAGGTTATTCCGAACAGTATCGTTACCACCCCATCGAATACCCTACCCCTTAAAAAAGTTTTAAAACCTAACAAATTTGCAAATAGCCCTTATTCTCAATGTATATATAGCATTCCTTGCTATAACTGTAGAAGTATTTATGTAGGAGAGACAATTGACTTTAAAAGAAGAAATGACCAGCATATATACGATCTCACATACAGTAAGCAGAAATCAGCACTTACGCATCATAGATCGACGTTTAATCATAAAATCAATATCAATAGCATGGAACCCATCATTAATGTCGCAGATAATAACAAGAGGAAAATGATAGAATCATATTGCATTGTAAATAGTAATAACTTTAATAAAATAGCAGGTGAAATGAATATAGACGTAACACAAAATTTAATAATGAAAAGTACAAAATTCTTCAAGAATATCGATAAAAAATTGGATCATCAACAACCATCCAACTGAAAAATTGTTTCATACTTCAGACTCTTCTTTAACGCAGGAGCTTCTTTTCTGTTCAACATCCCACCTGAGGAGGCCGTTACTATGGCGGCGAAAGCTAGTGGAATTTAATATAATTTAGATATGTAAATAAATATGTGTAATTGTGTGTGTTGATGTTTTGTGTTAACACTCGATTTTATGTATTATTTTAAAATTAAAAAGTGACTTTTAAGTGTGTATTCATAAGGGCATTCCAGTCAAATATATATATATATATATGATTTACTCTTTTTAGATAATCACAAGTTGTCACAAATGAAGACGATAATATATATATATAACTTATTATAATATAGTTTATATATAATATATATATATAGTCTATATATATATATATATATATACATATATATATATATATATATATATATATATATATATAGTATAGGTATATATTATATTATATATTATTCATGATATATATATATATATATTATTATTATATATTATATAATATTATATATATATATTAATAGTAATATATATATATATATATATATATACGGAAATAAGGAGACCTACAATAGAATAATGCAAAGGGATCATGTTTCGTAACTGATGAAAATGAAATATGACTAGAGCGTGGTGGGAACACTTCGAGAAACTTCCA
>JABUQX010111647.1:0-60396 GCA_015478945.1 Trachelipus rathkii | reverse complement strand
GTTATTGTGCTGGTTCAGTTCAGATGGGTGTTTAACCGTTTCGCATTTATCGTGAAACAACTTTAGCGTTTTCGTGCGCCGCTTCATATATACCATAATAACCTTAACCTTATTATATATATATATATATATATATAATATATATATATATATATATATATATATATATATATATATATATATATATATATATATATATATATATATATATATATATATTTACATACCAAAACCTAACAAAACTTAACCTAACCCATACATGTCTAACCTATGTTGATCATACTAAGTATGAATAACTGTTAAGTGTTAACATAAACAACGTTCCTTACTTAAACTGACTTAACTTATCATTAGATGTTAATACAACAATACTAACCGACTAGTGTTTGCTATCGTTTCCAATACACATATCAATACTAAAAACGTTACAACCTGAACCTGTTTTTATCATGCACGTGACGGCATTTGTTACATCATTTTTCTTTAAATGCTATAATTTAATTTTATTTTATTTTATTTTTATAGCATGATTTTTACATTTTATGTTTCCATTCTCATTTTCGTTTTAAACGTAAATTATTTTCATTATTTTATATTTTTTATTTTAAGTTTTATTAAAAAATTTTTTTTTATTTTTTTTCATTTCATATATTATTTTATGCTATTGATATTTAAATATTATTTAATTTTATTATTATTTCATTTTTTATTATTTTTATAATTTTTTTATTTACTTATTTTACATAAAATTACTTAATCACTTAATTCTTTAATCGCATAAGCATACACCACCTCCCTTACCCTCCACGAACAATTGGTGAATTGATTAAAATCATATATGTTTCGCCATTTATTGTTTTTGCTTAATTTTATTATATTTTCTTTTTATTTTTATTTATGTTTTTATTTTGATTACTTTAACTTTATTATTATTTTTTGATTTGATTTTTAATTTATTTTAAATTTTTATTTTTATGGTCAGTTTTTATTTCCATTTTTTTTAATATAATTTTTTCATTATAATTTTTATTCTATTTATTCTTATTTGTTTAAAAACCTTAATTTATTGACCCTGATGCAGTAAAGCAGCAAATCAGTAAAGCATTATAATGACCCCCAGCTTCCTCTCATACAAAACATGTGATTATACAGTCCTTGACCCTGATTTATCATTGTTAACCGTATTTACGATAATGTTATAACATACCATTTCATTAAAAATACGTTCTTTGTATAGAAAAAAATATGGTAAGCTGAAAAATACTAAATTAGTCTTCCTTTCATTTGCCCCCTAGATTGCCTCAGTACAATTGTTTCACGATTCGAACCGTGTAAACTAGCGCAGCGGTGTTGTGCTGCTTAGACAAATACGTTATCCCTTCATTACTCCTTGCACACTATAACGTATCTCCACTTCTTATATTTACCTATTCCTTCTCGATATACACCTTACACTCTCCATCCAGCCCCCACTAACGTTAATTTACTAGAACACATATGATCCATGTAACCTAACGTAACAACTTAACCTGATTTAACATCACACATACGTGCATCACTTCTCACCACACATAAATCGAAATCATACTTTTCACTCCGCACCATCTCTACTAGCCCTCAACCTCTAGCTATACTTTGGATACTCTTGGTAAGAAAATATTAACTTACACACCTGAACTCTGCTCTACCAGAAAATCACTTCCTACCCGATTCTGCAGTTTCTCCCGTACCCCAAAACAGCCGTTATCCATCCGTTTGAATGCACCTAATCCAACCCATCAGGTCCCCCAAAGGAACTATGCGAAACTGAAGTAACCATAAACTACCCCACTCTTCAGAAACATATATCGTACATGACCCAAAAAATGCGAGCTTCTCATTCAAGACTAGTCTCCCTCAGATGGACCATAAGAAGTCACAACCACACATACCTTACTACTTTTTCGAAAACTAAAATTTAAACCATTAGAATACATAGACACCACAATATCAAAAGCTACAATAAGCTTCTCATCAGCAGTCATTCATACATCAACAATTGCAAGTCCTTCTACGTCCATCTCTCTCGGCTGTGCCACGAGCGAGGCACGCCAACAACACTGTTCACATCATCAACCTCCAATAGATATTCAGCCTTGTTTACCTTTATCATCTTGTCTTCTGTCACAAGCGAGAACAATTTACAAATTTGCCCTTTTCTCTCATATACTCCCAAACGATCCCATCAGCTCCTCGGGAAGCCTTACTTCATCCTCAAACATCTCATTCCTCTAGAAACATCGAGTCCAATGACCGCATACAGATTCGTATTAACAATTTCCGCCGAAAGGGTTAGAAACAAAGGTTGGAACGTATAACAGGCGAATACAACGAACCTTCTCACGAGGCTCATGCATGTAGCATTCCCTGGCCGAGACGATGGTAAGTAGGCAGCCAGACCCCAACTACCAAACCGCCCCCTTAGATCGACTTGCCCCAGGAAAACTACGGACTGTGGGGGATATACTATTGCTCCCGCACATCAAGGGATATGAGTAGTAGGGACTGGTGCTGTTAACAAAACATGGTGGTTATGCTTATGTATGATGTGCGTGTATTTTGACTAAAACTGGAGTTAATAGTGATAATATGTTTAACTATGTAGAGAAATAAAAAATGAGTGAGTATAGAGATAATCATGTATGCCCTTCGAGAGGAGGTAGACATGGCGAACCAAGGAAACAGGAATCATTTAACATACATTTTATTTATATATATATATAGTAGTCAGAAAATTTAATAAATAAAATATTATATGAAACTAATTATAGTATACGTATATAAGGGTTATCAGGTGGATGATGTAATAATTCATTATTAAGGTAATAATATAAATATATATAATAATAGTTGTAGTTATAATCCGACGTAGGATAATCCCTCGACATAGATAGTGATAACGTACGGTTATATAATATATAATATTTCTCTCAGGATTTTTATTTTTTTTTTCTTTTAAATATAACGCATTAGTTTACAAACTTCGTATTCATAGTCATTTTAATTCACAAACATTCCTTTTACTTGAAAAATCTAAAAGAAAAAAATAAAACATGTTAATCTATGGCGAATATATAATGATATATTTATTATTAATAAACATTATATTTAAGAAAATTTTAATATATTATCCGAACTTTATACTAATAAAAAAAAATTATCAAATAATTACAAATACTGAAAATTTTTTTTTGAATTGGTTAAACTACATCTGATCAAAATTTCCAAAAAAAACTATTAACTATTTTTAATCAGTAATAAGTGTCAATATTTGGAACTATGATTATAAATACTATTCCATCATAGCAGTTTAAAACCGCTGTGGATTCCCGGGTTCAAAATCTGTTGAGCAGCCCGCTTCTCATAAGAGGTGAGCGAGATGAGTCAAGGTATATATATATATATAAATATATATATATAATATATATATTATATTATATAGATATATATATATAATATAATATACTATTATATACTATTATATATATATATATATATATTATATATTAGTATATTATTATATAAGATATGATATAATAATATATTATATTTATAATAGTATATATATCCTATATTATATAATAATATAATATATATATAGTATATATATAATATATAATATATATATATTTTAGATACTATTATTTATATATAATATATAGTATAATATAATACAGATTATAATATATAGCTATTCTTTTGGCATTATTATAATAATAGGTTATATATATAATACGTATAAATACAGAATATAAATTATACTAAAACTGAAGTATATATATTATATTATTAAATTAACGTATTTAATTATAGAATTTATATTATATATAACTGATATATATATACTATTATATATTAATATAAGTTATATAATATATAATATAATATAAATATATTTTATATATGAATATATATACTACAATATATATAATATCTATATAATATTATATATATATAAATAAATATTAAATATAATATAGCATATATTATAAATATTATATTAATATATATATAATAATAAAGTAAATTGAATATATATTAATAGTATAAATATAATAATTATTTATAATATAATATATATAATATTAATTTTAATAATATATATATATTAATATTATATATTAAAATAATATTATATAAATTAATAATTTATAATAGATATTAATATTAATATTAATATATATAAATTAATATATAATATATTATATTAATATATAATATATAATATTAATATATTAATTAATAATATATTTAATAATATTATATATATATAGTCTATATGTATGCTCCTATTAGGGACCGCACTTTAAATATTAATTAATATAGTTAAGCGGACTATACTATAATATACCTGAATATTAATAAATTTAATATATTATATATAATTTTATATAATAAGAATCTATAAGCTATACTCTATATATAAAGTATCTCATGAGATAACAAATCCTTAAATATCACTATTCAACGTAATCTGAGGTAAATAATATATATTCTAATATATTAATATATTATATCAACTATAAGTAAATATTTGTACTGAATGATAATTAATATACTAAATATTAATAATTAAATATTATAAATATATATATATATAATTAATAGTTTAATATAGATTAATAATATAAATTATAATAATATGATTAAGATATAATATATTATAATTATATCATTATATATATAATATTAAGATAAATTATAACTAATATTATACTAACTAACTCTCAAATACTAGTATATATATATTATAATATTATATATTATATAATATTAGGTAGAATATGTATATATAGATATATATATTATTAATATATATATTAATAGTTAATATATATTAATAATTATAATTAATAAGTATATATATAAATAATATGACCTATAAAAAATACGTATAATATATATAATTTATTACTATTAATATATATTTAATACACTATTCATTTTACAATGGCAATATCCATATTATATAATAGATGATACATATACTATTCCCCCTATACGTCTATATATATATACTATAATATGTGCCTCACGTTACTCCCCTATGTATATATATTATACTATAATGTAATATAGTAATGATAATGATAATAAGACAAGATTTGTATGTAATAGTTATATTATTAAAAATATAGATAATATCTATATATAGAGAGGGTACTATAATAATAAGTATATAATATGTATATATATTATATTATAATTTATTAATAATATTATATATATATATATACTATATATTATAGTATAGATAATATATATTAAATTATTAGATAGATCAGAGATAAATACGATATATATTCAAAGGTGTGGGCTTATAAGGTCAACACGCGCGTTAAAGAAGATGAGATTTATATTCCGTCTTAATTTAACATCGGAATTTTATTTCATTCATTCATTTAATAAGGATCGATTCCTCTTTAATTTCGAAAGTTAAGACCTAAGACGGAACTGCATTTAACGACCGTTTAATATGATAATGTAATGGCCTACATCCAGTTAAATCGGTTAAATCATCATCTCTGTCACGAGCTCCTCAGAATGTATTTTGTGTACTCAGATTTAAAGGGTGTACTATCTAGGTTGTCGACTCAGGATACACGAGGACTTGTTTTTTCCAAAACTTTTACCGGGACAACGCGGTCCTCTCAGTAGGCTCAAAATGTGTTGAGTTCCTACTCCCAACGGCGTGCGTAGTTATTCCTAATTATTGAAGTTTGACGTTTTTCTTGTGCTTGTTTCTCATTTCTTGATTGGTTCGCTCGAGAGACCAGATGCAGGAGCCAGAGATTATGCCGTAATTGATTGACCCACGGTTCAATCGAGTCCCATTAACTTCTATTCAGTTAGTTAACCTTGAACCTGCTTCTTTTGTCGGGACTAGGTGCGAAAATAAAGAACTTAGGCCTATAAGCGTTGTAATTTATAAAAAATTACTATATTGTATTAAAATTCTAAGTTGACACGGTAGTCCTATTATTTTCTCACAATATAGTATACTACTCGAGGGTCCGTAAAGGAATTCCCAGTTTCAAATGCTTTATTTAACAGGTAATATAAAATTTTGATCAACGCATACTCATACATCAAAGTGAAGGTAATTGAACAGAGTTTTTCCTACATATGTCAATATGTGCCCCCTCGTATAGGGTACATTCAGCGATAAATCACAATTCCTCCCAAAACATTTGGGTGTTAGAACAGATCCGCGAGTAATGGAAGGACCTCGCATGCTCCCGGTGTGCTTTTTTCTGCATGGGGCATTGCTAGTTTTGGCCCCATAGGGAGAAATCGCTTGGCCTTAAGTCCGGGGACGGTGACCCGCGCGGAGGGCGCAGATATATAGAGCTCTGTCAGTCTGGAACCATTTATGCCCACCCAGACCGATCTGCGAGGAAGAGTATATTAGCTTCGATGCAACCCGCTCGAGGTGCACTATTTACTACCAATGTAGGTAAGGTGACTCCTCATCTTGCTGCCGGTCGTATAAAGGTGTCCCGCCATTTATCCCTCCTACAAAATTGTGGAAAAGAGCATTTGTATATAACAGTATCGGAGAATAGGCTGAAAGTCCCCTGGTTTTTCACGGCTCTCTTCATGCGGAGGAAAGAAAGGTCGCGTAGAGACCTGGCGTGGCGTTATGACACAGAAAGGTAACTTTGCGGGAAATCACGTTCGTGTTCTACAGTCATGTGAATTTTCAGACCCCAGATACGAAAAAATTATTGACATTCACCTTACCCCTGAGAATGAAAGGTGGAAGCTGTTGCATTAGCTACACACAGTACACGAATCTTGAAGGTCAGGGTCGATTCGGGACTCAGAAGCCTCACAATGCACAGGCAAAAACCTCACGCGTAGGCATACGTCGTCGGCTTTAAAGCACTGTTACAAACTGCAACCGTTATGCCCGCATGCTCTTAAACGATTTCCCCCACGACTAACACCTTCCCAAACCGAGTCGATGTTTGGCCACCTTCAGTTGCGGAGTGACTTTGACTTAGAAACCGATGTTAGGACTATGAAAAGAACGAGAGCACCATGATACGGTCCACATCCTGTCAGTCAACTTGGAGCCAGTCTGTACTTTTGCCTTTACAAAGAAATCCATTAGTTGCAAACATGCCGAAATGTACCATCGGGCGAAATCATTCTTTTGCTAAAAAGAGGCTCAGATTGGAACCGTAAACGATAGGCACGTTGAATCCTAATTACAGATTCGCACTTGGCAAAAGTGGTAGGACACAGGGGAAAAGCTTTACGCTTAGACTCGCCCGAATTGTCAGGTATTGGCGCTACGCACTTAGAAGAAGACTAACAACTGAATGCGGTATGTCGACCTATCAGGATACTCCGTTCTGGGCGCAGTGCCATTATATTCGATACTATGCACTTACTCTTCACTTGATGTATGATCTCATAGGATATATGTATATTATGCATAATAATAAGCATTGAAACTGAGGACATTTTTTACGGACACTTGAGTATTGAGTACTGAATTAAGGATATTTACGCTTTGAGAGTATTCCTCATTGGCAAGCAGGCAAAAGACATTCTGCTATACATCAAAGCGCTGAATTAATTTGTCTAGATAAGCGAATATCATTTTATATTGTTAGGATATTTTAAATAAAGGAAAATTAACATAATTATTAACTATTCATAGCCCATCTAACCTAGTATAACGAAACATGTAACTTACTTTAGATTCTGGTGAGGGGCTAGCTTAATGATTAACGTCAGGTTAAGTATTTTTTGATACAACGATTCAAAAATTAAACGAGTTAAACTTTCTCATAACGGTGCCCTTTGTGATATCTTATTATACTTATTATGATAAGTTTATCTAAATATTTGCTGATAATACGTATTTAATTTTTAATTATTAGTTTATTATTTGTGTAGTATTAAAGGATTAGTCGTTCAAAGCCATACACTTAATACGTGTGCAATCCTACAAGCGATAGCGAGCGAGGATTGAGAAGTAGAAGATAGAGTATAATAGATCAGATATAGTATATATTATATATGAATATAAGGACGATAGATGCTGAAAGAGTAAGATAGATAGACAGTAAATACCTTAAAAAGCAAAGATGCAATATTTCAGGTACCGTATGAGTAGTATCGTAGTAAGAGTATAGTAAATGTATATATATAGATATTATATATTTATATATATATATAATGAAGAGATAAGTATATAGATAGATAAGAGGATAATATATTTGTTGCAAACATAACTTGATCCGTCATCGTCATCGATATATATATATATATATTTTTAATACATCGTCATCGCATCGTCAGCTTTCGACACCAATTCCAGAATTTCCCCTATCTCACCCAAACCTTTCTTTTTCCGATTCAGTTTTTCGTCTCCCATCATGTGATTCACAAGTGCAACCTTGTACCAGCTCTAGTACCCAACCCCCACCAAACTCAGAACATAATTCTTTTAGATCTTCAGATTCAGAGGAGACTATTAAACCCAATTCTGATATTGCTTGTGTGGATTCGTTTGTTCTGAAGACTAATAATTCTAGTAGAAGTAGCTCGGGTTCTGTTCCAAGTACTATTATTGGAGAACAATTAAAGAGTCAAGAAACCTCTCAAATTTTAACATTAGGAGAATGTTTCAGAAATCCAAACGTAAATGTAGACTTAGACAGTACTCAAAATATAACACTAAGGAAATGCTTTCACCAGACAAATGAAAGTCCTGAAGGAGAATGTAATGAATCACATGAATTACCAACTACTCAGTCAACACGCCCTCAGGAACATCAGCACAGCACAGAACGGTCAATGGAAGAACCTCATGGATTAGATCAGAGAAATCAAAATAAATGTTTAGACATTGATCCAGATAAAAATAATTCGAGTTCATCTAACATTAAACCAATTGCCTTTAAGGTTAGTAATGATGATTTTTTTAATTTTTTTTTTTTACCTTGCTTGCAACTAAGCTTAAAATGTGAGGAAATTTTTTTTTCATGCATGTTTCATACTAAGGTTGGCAGAGCACCTGAATTTTGCGTACCGTACTGCACCTCACCAAATGTCTTTTCTTTTCCGCCACGCACAGCACCTCTATGTTTCAAGTTTCACTACGAACCAAGCACCACACCGCACCTCTATATTTTTAAAATCCCACCACATTGGGACATTGGAATGGTGTGTAGCACCGCACCCCACCTGGTGTGTGGGCCAACCCTATTTCATCCTAATTACTGAATTTTTTATGGTTGCAGATTTTTCATATCCATCATTGTAATTATAGAATGAAAATATATTTTCAGTTATTATTATTATTATTATTATTATTATTATTATTATTATTATTATTATTATTATTATTATTATTATTATTATTATTATTATTAAATATTTTCAGACAAGGGGATGCTAATTCAGGTGAGAGTAATTCTGTCATATCAATTGGAGAATTAATTTGTTTGGCAGAGAGTAAAGCAAGTAACCAAACTCGAACAAATGAATCTAGTGTCAAAAAACCTAGTTATGTAATGAAATTAAATGATGCTCCGAGCGATAGAGATTTTGAGTTACCACCTAATAATGCAAACTTAAATTTAGATTTGCCTCAGATTTATGAAGTGTCTCCAAATGTTTCTTCTGTTCTCACTCCTCCAGTTCGAGCCACTCCTGATGCATTATCTAATGAAAGAGATGAAAGTTCAATAATATCTAGAGATTTTGAAATACCAACTAATAACGCAAATTTATGTTCAGATTTGCCTCAGAATTATGAAATGTCTCCAAATATTTCTCCTGATCGCCCTACTCCAATTCTAGCCATTCCTGTATCATTATCTAATGATAGTCTTATCAACTCAAAATACTTGTCAGGAACACCAGATCATTCTAGCAGTTATAGTATAACTGAATTGACTGCTTTACCTCCCTCAACTCCTTCTGAAGAATGGAATTCAAATAATATGGAGAACTTACCTGTGACTCCTAATACTAGTATTATAGAATCTACTTCCAATAATATGATTTTGCTTTCTTCTGATGCAGCAAACGAATCAAATGATGTTCAATTATGCACCAATACCAATATTGAAGTTAGGGAGGTAGCTAAAGACTCTGAAATTAGTAGTACTGCAAGTATTAACGGTAAGCAAAAATTTCTTAAATTTAAAATTTAAAATTTTTATAATTTATAATCTATTTAATATTAAATTATATTTCGCTACTGCATTTCAGTTTTGTATTTAAATTATTTATTCTATTTAATATAAAAAAGAAGTTTTAACTAAAATTAAGTAAATTTAATTTTTTACTGCTTGTCATTGTTACAGTATTTTTAATGAAAAAAAAGGGGTGATGATTGTATTTTAATGCGCAATAAATGTTCTTTATGCATAACATTATTTAATAGTAATAATAATTATTATTATTTTCTGTTATATATTCGAAACATTACTACTACTAAGACATTTTTTAATATTTACAGATAATCAATCTGTGTATAATTCAGATTCACAGAAGAGCAAAAATTGTGGAAATGTTTTTCATAGAAGCATTGAAACTGACCAACGAACGTTACATGAAAGTAGCACAAATGTAAATAAGAAACGAGGCAGAAAACGAAAGGGACTTTGTAGTGAAGGTATTATTATTATTCTTTTTTCAATTAAATTAAAAGTAAACTAATAAGAACTACTGTACAAAAAATTACAAGTATATCTATTACCTTTTTATTCAAAGATGTTGTGTATTATTTGAGTCAACTAAATACAAATTGTATCACATATGGCCACAAATGATATACCTTACATATTGCATGAATTTTTTTTAAATTCTTATTTACAGACGCTCAAACTTTTTGTTTCTTTACACCTCAATCCCTCATCAATACTTTATTTTCTTTACTATTTTCACATCACTACCTGTAAATGCATACAAGATAATTTAATTATTATTATTATTATTATTATTATTCCTCCTCCTCCTTCCTATCAAGATTGAGGATGAGGTGCATCGCATATGCCGGAACGAAAAGTAGTAGAAGAATATGATGCAAGTTGAAAAGAAAGCCTTCTCCCCCCCCCAGCACTGGATTAAGACCCTTAGAGACCTTAAGCACTTATTAAATTTTGGTGCCCATATGCAGTCCATAACATAAACAATAATAAACCATACGTTCTTTCCCCGCCGTGGGAAGTAAAAGACTGGTTGGTTTGATACACCAGGGTTGCCAACTGATGGTAACAAAAAGCTAGAACCCCTACAAAAAAAAAAAAGACTAAATTCCTATTCGTTACATGTTATAAATTTCACTTTTTATGGCTAAATCCCTGTTCAAATCATGTTATAATTTTCAAACAAAAAAACTAATTAATTCAAATTTCTTTGGTGTCCCCTTCCCTTGATGCCCTAAGTAGGTGCTTATTTTGCTTAATGGTCCATCCAGCCCTTCCCCTGCCTTACCCCATCCTCTTTATACCCTTAAGTGAGAAATCATCGCAGTCAAAAAAGCCCACCCTAGGGTTTCATAAGACTGCGATGGACCCTGACTGTTGTATATCACCACTGTACATCCGCTTAACCAACTGAATATCATCCATCTTTTCCATATGACCAAACCATCTCAATGTACTCTCGTTTATTCTCTCATTTACGCATTACTTCATACCACACAACTCCCTAATGCGTTCATTCCTTATTTTATCAATTCTCACCTAACCCGCCCCTAAGATTGTCCATCTGAACACATTGTACCTTAAATTCTTATTTTCGCATATAATACTTATATATAATATATATATATATATAATATATATATATATATATATATATATATATATATATATATATATATATATATATATATATATATATATTATATATATATATATATATATATATATATATAGTGTGTAAGCAGTATGCAAGTTAATACGGTATAATAGTTTTAGCAATTTGCTATTATTGGAAATAGAAGTTATTATATTTGATTTAAACCAAGCAACTTTAATTATTTGTCCTTTTGTACTCACTGCAATAGTAAGAATTTAACAATCAAGTAACAGGAATCGTTCACTTTTTCATTAATTAAGCTCAAGAGAATAATAGATTTTGCAAGTATACCTAAAAACTAATTTTTCTTTTTCAGGATCAGATAGAAAAGAGAAGAAAAGTGTTTTCAAATCGTCTCGTAGGTTAAAGAAAAAAAAAGTTTTAGCAAAGAAATTGAAGGAAAGTTTTCATTCAAATATTTGCAGTCAAGAGAATGACTTAAGTATGGGTGGTGCTGGTGAAGATTTGTCTATTTCTGCAGATGAACGTTGGGAGGGAACAGCGGAAGAGCTATCACAAGTTTCAAATTTATCTCGTATGGAGATTTTAGATACAGAGTTAGAGAGTGGATTAGTGGAAGGGAAAAGGAATCAAAATACAGATGGTGATAGTAATGAAAATTTCGAGAATGATTTAAACCTATCTTCAAGTAAATCCTCCACAGATTTGTCTCCTCAGTTACAGTCTTTAGTTTCTTTTTCTAAAAAGTTTGTTCTAAATACTTCATATTCAAGAAAAGAAAAAACCCCTTCCTGTAATGAGAGAATAACAGTTTATAAAGGTAGTCTTAGTTCTCCGAAAAATAGAAATAGCCATATAAGAGTTCTTGATTTTAATACACCTAGAAAGTTTTCTAATTCAAAAAAAATTTCTCCAAAGGCAAGAGCAAATTTGCAATTTTCTCCTGCTCTTTCCCCTAAAAGAAAGTTTTTATTAAATAGGAATAACAGAAAATTGGTAAGGACTCGAAGCTTGACTCTACCAGTACTGAAATACTCCCCATTAGAGTCTATATTAGAAAGTTCGAGAGAAGGAACTGATTCTTTTATTACAGAAAATGAATTGGGTGATAAAAATATGTCAAAAGAAGAGAATCTCTGTAATACCGATTCAAGTGAAGGAATGTGGTAGGAGATCCATCTCTATCAGAAGGTGTTCATGATTGAATAAGTTTCTGCACGGAATGAAGTTTCATCTCCGAAAAAATTAAAGGCAATTTCATTGCAAACACCAGGCAAGGAGAATTCTTTGATTTGTCTAGAACCATCTACTCCATTTCCTACTGAAATTACTACTGTTTCTACAACGTTACTAAATGTCCCAGAGACGGAAGGTGTTCATGGCAGTGCCCTAACAGCAAGTGAATCTTGCACTGGAATGGAAGTTTCATCTCTGAAAAAATTAAAGGCAATTTCTTTGCAAACACCAGGCAAAGAAAATTCTTTGATTTGCCTAGAACCATCTACTCCATTTCCTACTGAAATAACTACAGTTTCTACAACGTTACTAAATGTCCCAGGGACGGATTTAAATACCCCAAATCCAGCAAGCATAGTACCAGAAACTGTTGCTACTCCATGTTTATTGTCTTGTGTAGAAGAAAACATTTCTCAAAACTCCTACTATGAACCATTGGAAAAATCAACTACTGACTCGGTAGAGGATAATATTGAAAATACACTCATAAAAACAGCTCAGTTACATGAAATTGAAATGGAAAAATTAAGGCCACAAATTTCTCCAAAAAAATCCCAGGATTCTAATGAATCGGTACAAGAAAATCAAAAGGAAAGTGAAGATGATTCTATATATAGTGGATTATTGAAAAATAGACCTAAATATAAATCACGCAAAATGACAAATAAAGAGTTGGGAGAGGTAGTAGAACAAGAAATGAATTTGCTTGAACAAATGAGAAATTTACTTGATGAAGAACAAGAGAAGCTTAATTCCAATTCTGAAGAAACTGCTAATATTGCAAAAGCTGAAGAGCTAGATAAAGGTGCAAAGGAAATAAAGAAAAACCGTTTGTTTAATGAGAAAGAAAAATGTTCAAGTAAACATGGAAGTTCTGGTCTTTCAAGAAAAGAATTACGTAAAGCTCCAAAGAAATCTAAATCCATAACTTACCAAGATTTTGGAAATGACTTTGAACTACTGAAGCAGTGTTTTATTGAATGCCTGCAGAAATCACATATTGAAAGTGCAAGAACATATTTACCATATCATCTTGAATTGTTTGAGAAACAGAAATCTTATCAGTCTAATTTTCAAGAAGTTAAAATTGTTGAACATTTGATAAAAATGATAAATTTTTATAGTTCACCTAGTATGCTGCGAATGATGCAGCAAAAAATAAGAAAATATAAATGTGTGCCAAAAAATAGCAATTGTGAAGGGGAAAAAACAACCTATGATAATTCAGATGGTAAAAATCTTCCAAAAAGCCTAACAAGAAAATTAAAAAAGAATAATGAATCAAATAATACCGATATATCAGTTAATGTTATAGAATGTGAAATTGAGGCCGTTATTGAAGAGAAATCGAAAAAAAAGTCTCATTTAAAATCAAAATCATTAGAAGATTTTCAAGGAAGGGAGAATTGTGTTGTTGAAAGTACAGAAATTATTTCAGTTGATAAACTAAATTCAACTGCAAGGGATAAGAATAAAGAAAAGGAGAAGCAATGTACAAACTCATTATCAGTTAGCAATAAAAAAGTACCAGCACCTTTGAAAGCAAAACAATCTAATGAAAGTAATGATAATGACTTGTTTTCGTACTCAAAGAATAAAAAAAATTGTCATCCAAAAGATGTTGAGAATAATCAAGTAGTTGGTAAGTGTTACTTTTCTTATATTTACTTTTTAAGTGCAATATAGAATTAAGGATAATCATGAGAGGAGGTGGTAGAGAAACCAAGTAGAAAAATTTTAAGTTTAGAGGTTACAGAGTAATGTTTGAAACTTCTTAGAGCTAGTAAATGAGCGTAAAGTAGTTGTGCATTCATATAAGTGTAGATAAAGCTTAAATTTAAGATTATAAACCAGAGTATCCACCAGGTAGCTTATGTATAATGAAATAAAGGAATCTTTTACTTTTAAGTAGCAAAATATACTTAATATTCTTAGATTATTTGTTTGCACTATTTAATACCTCTCCTCGATGTGCAAACTTATAATTTAACTTTTGCATTGTGAATTTCATAACATTGATAAATGTTGAACTGATGATATTTTCAGAACTCAATATGAACAAAACTCCAGAGATGAGTGAACCCTTTTCCAATGCTAATGAAGATGATGATGAATACGGTTTGATTGAACGTCAGCTTGCCGCTCTTGATGGGAGCGTTATCAATTCACCTTCTATAAGGGAGGAACTTACTAGTAATACCATGAATGATGATAATATATCTGTAATGTTTACGCCCTCAAATCAAGCCTCAGAAGATAACAATTGCCTTTCCCCTGCATCAAAAATCTCTAAAGAAATTCTGCCTTCTTTGTCACCTGTGAAAATGATGTCTTATACTCCTCTTCCCGGAACTCCTGTGAAACAAGTTGAAGAAATTTGTCAATCTGTAGTGAAAAACAAAGTTGCTCTCGTTGCAATTCCATCACAGTCATTTGGAAACAATAACTCTTGTATCTTGGCAGATTTGGAAATTACTGAAGACCGCACATTACTCAATACTTCATATTCACAGGAGGTAGTTTCTGTTGAAAAGGACATGTATTTGTCTGACGAAAGTCCTCAACATGAAAATTCTTTTTGTTCTTTAAGTTTCTCAGAATGTTTTAACCTTCTTTCCCTTAACTTAAGCCCTAAAAATATAAAACAGCAACTTAATGATAAAACAAACATAATAAAGAGTAAAAAAAATTGTAAGAATGTCAAAGAAAGTAAGAATAAAGTTAAAGGTAAGCGAAAATGTTCAAACTATAAAGATGGTAAATCAAATTCTTCAAAATTGCAAAAAGGACCTTCTTCCAGTCAGTCATCAAAAGAAGGTAAAAATGTAAATAAGAAAAGTAAAAACAGCTCATTAGATTCTTCTGAGACTTCTAAATCAAAACCAGATTCTGAATCTCAATCTTCTTCAGCGAGAAAGCTAAATTTTGTCACTTCAAAACGGAAGAGTGATAAAATAGAAGAAACACGTCCTGCAAAGAAACGTAGGCTTGAAAAGTTCATTGACAATATTCAAACTTGTGATCAGGGAACAATGCAGAAACTAAATAGGTTAGTGAAATCATTTTAAAATTATTAAGAATTCTGATATTTTTTGGACGTAGTTATGTAAAAATTAGCCACTCTACAATATCTAAATTTTTAGAGTTGTGTCAGCATTGTTGAGTAAAAAAAAAAATTTTCCTGCAAAATAGAGCTTTCATATAAGTTACCACAACAATTATTATTCTGAATTAATCCTCATTTCATTTGCATGTTTAGTAAATTTTGAAGTTAATTATCTCGGTTATATATGCTCAGTAGGTTGGTTCCTTTTTGCATAACTATGTCCATATGTAAATTTATTTTCAGCTCATTAAAGAGTGTGCCGGACACTGATAATGTGGCCGTCAACGTTCAAACTTCAGAAAATGTTCCCAAGGATATTTACAATACTGCTGAAAGTGATAACCGTGGCACTAATAAGGATATCCTCGATGACACTGAATCTCTTGTAGAACTTCATTTGTCTTCTAGTGATTCTGAAAGTGATCAGGCTAATACAGCTCCTACATCAAAAAAATCTCTGTATGTATATTACAATAAATCATCTGTGATATTTAATCCTAATTAATTTATATATATATATATATATATATATATATATATATTATATAGTATACATATATATATATATTATATATAAGTATATACTATAATACTATATATATATTATATATATAATACTATATATTATATTAATATATATAATACTATATATATATATAATATATATATATATATATATATAATATATATTATATATAATATATATATTATATTATATATTATATATATATAAGTAATATCATATATATCACTTATATAAATATATAATATATGTATATATATATATATATAATATATATATATATATATATATACTATATATAATATATGCGATCGAACTTTCAAAACGGAAAGCATATTTTAGACGCAATATATAAGGAGAAAAAGAAATGGTAAAAGGTGCATAACAGAGCATAAAAGAAGAGGTACCACTCCGAGTTTGAAGTGAGGATGAAGGGCTGTTGCCATAAGGAAGAGGAGCTCTTCTGGGAAGGAAGCGCGAAAGGATAAGAATGAGAATAAGGGGGAATCTGCTTAGAAATGATGAATAGGGATGATGCTTTTTGTAACTGATTTTGAAATGGATGTGAGCGGGGAGTGTTGGAAAGAACACTTTCGATAAATCTGCACAATATACAGAATGAAGAGGTGATAGTTGAATTGTGTGTGGGTGTTTGATGGTGCAAGAAGAATAGGTATTTTGGTGGATGAGGTTATTAGTAAGGAGGAGGTAATGGGCAGAGTGAAAAAGGTTGAAGAATGTAAATCTGCAGGTATAGATGAAAATTACTGGTGAAATGATCAGAACGGTGGCGAGATGGTGATTGATTGGATTTGGAAGTTGTGCTAATAAAGCGTTTTATGGAGGGTATAGCTTCAAGAGATTGGAGGAGAGCGGTAATAGTACTCTTATATAAAGGTAAGGGAGAAAGGGGAACTGTAGCAAATTATAGTGGAATTAAGTTTTATTGAGTTGGTAGGGAAGCGACTATATGTGTAATTTTGGTCAAAGAGTGCGTCGAGTGACTGAAGGACTGATTTGGTGCAAGAACAAGGGGGGCCTGCGCGTTTAGAGTGGTCATAGAGGATTGTGTGGAATTCAAATCTTTACATTGAAACAAAATGATTGAGAAAAATGGGAGAAGAATAAATTGTATTTAGGTTTTATGGATTTGCAAACAGGCGTATGATAGAGTTATAGGGAAGCGTTATGGCAGGTGTTAGTGATAATAGTGGTTGGTGGTAGGCTTCTGAATGGAATCAAAAGTATGTATGACGATAGTGAAAGCGTGTGTAAGGAATAAATTGGTGTCATTTGTGTGATTGGTTTAGGATTAATAGCGGAGTGAGACAGGATTGTGTTATGTCTCCTTTTATTCAATTTGGTATAATGGATGGTTATGAAAGAATTTGAGGTGGGATGGCAGGAAATGGTGTTAGAATGATGGAGAATGGAATTGAGTGGAGGTTGCCCTACCTATTATATGCGGTGATTTGGTTTTTTTGTGGGGCGAATCTGAAGAGAGTTTGAGGGATTGGTAGAGAGATTTGGAAGGTTGTGTAAAAGGAGGGGTTTGAAAAGTAAATGTAGATAAGAGTAAGGTTTATGCGTTGTGAGTGAGGACAGTCCTTCGTGTGAAGTTATGTTAGATGAGTGAGCAGCTGAACAAGTGTCTGAGTTAAACTATTTTAGGGTATGTGTTGGTATGAAAGGGAATGGGAGATGCAGAGTGTTAGTAGAAAGTTGTGAATGGGTGGAAGGTGGCTGGGCAATTAAATCGTGTGAATGTAAAGGGACAGTCTTGAGAGCGCTAGGGTCTTACATGAGGGTATGTTGTTACCTGTGTTACTGATAGTAGTGAGACTATGGTCTGGAATAAGAAGTATAGATCTAAGTTCAATGTGTTCCAGATGAGACAATCTTAGGGCCATGGCTAGGTGTTTGAGAAGGAATGATAAATGAGGAATGAACGTATTAGAGAGTTGTGTGGTGTGAAGAAAGGGGTAAATGCGAGAAGAGATTAAATGAAAGTATGTTGAGATGGTTTGGTCATGTTGGAAAGGATTGAATGATAGTCGGTTGGTAAGCGGATGTATAATGGCGAGGTGTTGGGAAAAACCGACGGCTGGGGAGACCAAAGAAGAAAGTGGATTGAGTGGTGAACGAATGTCTGAAGTAGAGGAAATGTGAGTTGGCAGAGGCGAGAATAAAGGGCATAATAGGAGTGAATTGGCGGGGTTTTGTATGGGGGGCAATGGTTTGTGGCCCACCTGGGCCAAGGGATGAACCCTTTACATCGAACGAATTTACCATAGGGGGGGTCCGTCGCGGTCCCATGAAGCTCTAGGGGGGATTTTCTGATTGACGAGTTCTCACCAATTAATGGTACAGAGGGGGGTGGTAAGGCTGGGCTTTCCTTTTCGACTTTTGTCATGTTCTTCTACTGCTTTTCTTCTCCGATGCATGACACGCCACCTTACCCCAGTCTTGGGCAAAGAGGAAGATAAAGAAAGAATTTATATATATATATATATATATATATATATATATATATATATATATATATTATATATATATATATATATATTATTTATATATATATATATTTCTTATTTATATAATTCTTTCTTTCTTTCTTTTCTTTACTACCTCTTCTTCCCAAGACTGGGAGTAATGTGCGGCTACAAGCATCGGAAAAAGAAAAGCAGTAGGAGAGTATGAAAAATGTCGAAAAGAAAGCCCAGCCTTACCGGCCCCCTCTGCTACCATTTTAATTAGGGTAAAAGAGTCGCAGTCGGAAAAATCCACCCTAGAGCTTCATGGGACCGCGACGTGGCCCTCACTATGGTAAATCGTCAATGTAAGAGTTCATCCCCTGGCCCAGGTGGGCAACAACCATGCCCCCATACAAAACCCCGCCATTCTCTCCTATCATGCACCTTTATTCTCGCCTCTGCCAAAACTCACATTTCTCTCCTTCAGACATTCGTTCACCGACTCGATCCACTTTCTCTTCGGTCTCCCAGCCGGTCAGTTCCCAACACACTCCACATATACATACGCTAACCAACCCAACTATTCATTCATTCCTTCCACAATGACAAACCATTCAACATACTTTCATTTATTTCTCTCATTTACCCCTTTCTTCACACACCACACAACTCTTCAATACGTTCATTCCTCATTTTTATTAATTCTTCTCACACCTGGCATGCGCCCCTAAGATTGTCCATTCTGAACACATTGAAACTTTGAGATCTATACTTCTTTTATTTCCAGAACATAGTGTCACTACCATACAATAACACAGGTACAACACATACCCTCATGTAAGACCTAGCGCACTCAACCTAGTCCCTTTACATTCACCAACGATTAATTGCACAGCAACCTCCTGCCATTCACAACTTTCTAACTACACTCTGCATCATCGTTCCCTTCTCATCCAACACATACCCTAAAATATTTTTAAAACTCAGACACTTGCTCTAGCTGCTCACCATCCTAACATAACTTCACACTGAGACTGTCCTCACTCACACATAACCTTACCTCTTATCTACGTTTAACTTTCAAACCCCTCCTTTTACATACCCCGCCCCTCGCCAAATCCCTCTACCAATCCTCTCAAACTCTCTCAGATTCGCCACCCAAAACCAAATCATCCGCACTATAATAGCTAGCGGCACCCTCCCCTCATCTCCATTCTCCATCATTGTAACACCATTTCCTGCCATCCCCACCTCGAGTTCTTTCATTAACCCCATCCATATACAAATTGAATAACCAAGGAGACATAACATAACCCTGTCTCACTCCGCTATTAATTCTAAACCAATCACCATTGACACCAATTTATTCTTACACACGCTTCACTATCGTCATACATACTTTTGATTCCATCAGAAGCCTACCACCAACCATATATCACTAACACCTGCCATAAAGCTTCCCTATTAACTCTATCATACGCCTGTTGCAAATCCATAAAACCTAAATATAATTTATTCTTCTTCTCCCTCATTTTCTCAATCATTTGTTTCAATGTAAAGATTTGATCCACACATCCTCTACCACTCTAAACGCACCTTGTTCTTCACCAATCAGTCCTTCAGTCACTCGACGCACTCTTTCGACCAAAATACCAGCATATATCTTCCCTACAACACTCAATAAACTTATTCCCCTATAATTCCTACAGTTTCCCCTTTTCTCCCTTACCCTTATAACAAGGGTTACATTACCGCTCTCTCCAATCCCTTGGAACTAATACCCTCCATAAACGCTTTATTACCACAACTTTCAAATCCGAATCAATCACCATCTCGCCTCCGTTCTTGATCATTTCACCAGTAATTTCATCTATACCAGCAGATTTACCATTCTTCAACTTTCTCACTCTACCCATTACCTCTTCCTTACTAATAACCTCATCCCCAAAATACCTATTCCTTCTTGCACCATCAAACCCACACACATTCACTAAAACCTCTTCTTTGCTGTTAATATTATACAGATTTTCGAAATGTTCCCTCCACACTCTCCTCACATCCACTTCTTCAGTTACAAACTCACCATCCCTGTTCATTATTCTATGCAGATTCATTCTTAACCTTTCGCGCTTCCTTTCAATAAGAGCTTCCATATTCCCTTGATATATGTCCCCATTCTTCCTCCTTCCAAATTGTTCATTTACCTCCTCTTGTTTTCTCCTACGTATGCACCTTTAGTATTTCTTTTTCTCCTTATATAATTACAAACATCTTTCTTTTGTCAAACTTCATCATTGGCTTTTAGTACATTCAACCACGCTTCTTTTTTACTTTTAACCGCTTTCATCACCTCTTCATTCCACCACTCACTGTTAACATTCTTACTTCCTACTTTAGCACATCCACACACTTCCTATGCACTACTACAATTGCTTCCTCATTTGCCCCCAGATTTGTTCAGTATCACTTGTTCACATTCAACCGATTTTACTAGCGAGCCTCTTACATAGCTTATTCCTTATTGTTCTTGCCACTTAATTTCTCACTTTTATTTAACCTACTTCCTTTCGTATCACCTTTCTCTCCATCCCAAGCCCCCACTAACTTAAATTTTACATAGAACAACAATAATGATCCGATAATCCATTCCTAAACCCCTCACTGATTTAACAATCCAACAATACTTCAACATCTTCTTCACCAACCACAAAATCAGATCATACTTTTCACTTCGTACCATCTCTACCTACACCAACTCTAGTATACTTATGGATACTCTTGTGTTTAAAGAAAGTATTACTTACACACATACCTCTCTCTTCACAGAAATCAATCACCTTCCTACCATTCTCATTTCCCGCCACCCCAAAACCACCTGTTATACCATCCCTTTTTTGATCACCTATCCGACCATTCAGGTTCCCCAACACTATCAATCTGAAGCTCCTACTCACCCCATCCAGAACATCATTCAGATTATCCCAAAAAATCGTACTCTCTTCAACGTTACCCTCAGATGGACCATACGTCACAACCACACATACCTTGACCTTTTCAAACTTAAATTTAACCATTAGAATTCTAGGACTCACACACACAAAGTCTACCATAGCTTTGTACCACAGGTCACTCATCAAAATTGCAACTCCTTCTCTCCATATATATATATATATATATATATCTTCTTCTTCATCTACCTTTTCCCAAGATTGGGAGTAAGGTGCATTACATGCATCGGAAAAGAAAAGCAGTAGAAGAATATGACAAAAGTCGAAAAGAAAGCCCAGCCTTACCGCCCCCTCTGTACCATTAATTAGTGAGAACTCGTCGCAGTCAGAAAATCCACCCTAAAGCTTCACGGGACCGCGACGGAACCCTCACTATGGTAAATCGTCAATGTAAGGGTTCATCCCTTGGCCCAGGTGGGCCACAACCATACCCCCTCACAAAACCCCGCCATTCACTCCTATTAAGCACCTTAATTCTCGCCTCTGCCAAACTCACATTTCTCTCCTTCAAACATTCGTTTACTGACTCAATCCACTCCAGAGATCTTCTAGGATGATATATTCCATGTTGTTCTGTGTTGAGAATTAGTTGAACATGAGAGAATTAAGTGGGATGTGTCCTCCGGAACCTGGTTACAGTTTTGACAGATGTTTGTGGTGGTTCGGTTAAGGTTGAATCTGTGTTTGTAGTATTGTAAGCTAGGGTGGTGGCCGCATCTTAGCTGGACCAAGAATGACTGACTGATTCTTGGTAGTGAGTTGAATTCTGGTGCTATTTCTGGTGGGTGTTTTTTAAAATGTTGTTTTGTGGTCTGCGTCTTAAGTAGTTTTCTGTTAGTGTCGTATGGATTTGTTTGGTGTATGTTGTGTTTTTTGGTGGAGGTGGAATGTTCAGAATTTGTTTGTAATATAGAGCTGGTGAAGAAGGAGGTGGTTTGAGTCTGTGGTTGGCGGGGTTATAGTGCGCAATGTGGCGTGGGTGCTGGGGTGTTTGAGCTTGGGTAGAGTGAGAAAGTTGAAGAATGGTAAAAAAAAAAGAATAAATTGTATTTATGTTTTATGAGCATGCAACAGGCGTATGACATAATTAATAGGGAAGCTCTGTGGCAGGTGTTAATGATATAGTGTGTTGATGGTAGGCTTCTGAATGGAATCAAAAGTAAGTATGCCAATTGTGAAGCATGTGGAAGAATAAATGCAGTTCAGACTGAATGGTTTAATATTAATAGTGATGTGAGACAGGGATGTGTTATATATCCTTTGTTATTTAATTTGTATATGGATGGAGTTATGAAAGAATTAGAGGTAGGGGTGGTAAGGAAATGTGTTAGACTGATGGAGAATGAAAGAGAGTGGAGGGTGCCCTGCTTATTGTACTCTGATGATTTATTTTTGTGTAGTGAATCTGAAGAAAGTTTGAGTGGATTGAAAGGTGGCTTCGATTGGATGTGTAAAGTGAGGGGGTTTGAAAGTAAATGTAGATAAGAGTAAGGCTATGGTAGTGAGTGAGGAGAGTCTGCAGTATGAAATCATGTTGGAACAAGTATCCGAGTATAAATATTTAGGTTATATGTTGGATGAAAAGGATGCTGATTAAGCAGAGTAGTAGGAAAGTTGTGAATGGTAGGAAGGTGGATGGTGCAATTAAATAGTTGGTAAATACAAAGGGACTAAGTCTTGAGTGGACTAGGGTTTTTACATAAGGGTATGTTACCAGTGTTAATGTTGAGTACTGAAACTATGGGGTGGAATAAGAGGTATAGATCAAATGGACAATCTTACTGACGTGTTAGATTTGAGAAGAATTGATAAAATGAGGAATGAACATTTTAGAGAGTTGTGCAGTGTGAAGAAGGGCGTAAATGAGAGTGTATTAAGATGGTTTGGTCATATGGAAAGGATTCATGATAGTTGGTTGGTTAAGCGGATGTATAGTGATGAGTGTGCTGAATACTAGAGACCAAAGAAAAAGTTGATTGAGTCAGCAATGGAATGTCTGATAGAAAGGAATGGGAGAGTGGCAGAGGCGAGAAGAAATGTGCATAATTGGTGTAAATGGCAAAGTTTAGTGAGCGGGTATGATTGTGGACCTAACCCAAGGGATGAACTCTACATTGACGAGATACCACAGTGAGGGTCCGTCGCAGTCCAGTCTTATGAAGCCCTAGGGTGTTTTTTTTCTTTAATTTTTTTTTCCTGCACTGCAACTAGTTCTCACATAAGAGGATGGTTGGGGGGGGGGGGGCTTTCCTTTCGACTTAGGTCATGTTCTTCCACTTCTCTGTTTCTTGTGTATACCCAGAAAATATTATTATTACTATTATTATTACTATTACTATTATTATTATTAGTATTATTCTTATTATTTTATTATTATTATTATTATTATTATTATTATTATTATTATTATTATTATTATTATTATTATTATTATTTTTAGTAGTAGCCCTGAAAAAATATCAAGTAGCTTACTGAAAGGCGGTTCCTTTGAGTTATCTACTACTCCCAATAAACTTCAGACTGTGATATCAAAATTTCCCAACCAGGTAAGTAGAAAGAGCAAAACCAAATAGTGGTTATATATATATATATATATATATAATATAATATATATATATATATATATATATATGAGTGGTAGAGAATGTGTGGATCAAATCTTTCCATTGAAACAAATGACTGATAAAAAAAAGAAGAAGAATAAATTGTATTTAGGTTTTATGGATTTGCAACAGGCGTATGATAGGATTATTAGGGAAGCTTTATGGCAGGTTTTAGTAATATATGGTGTTGGTGGTAGGCTTCTGAATGGAATCAAAAGTATGTATGATGATAGTAAAGCGTGTGTAAGAATAAATGATGTCAAAAGTGATTGGTTTAATTTTAATAACGGAGTGAGGCAGGGATGTGTTATGTCCAGGGCTGCGGAGTCGGAGTCGTGAAGTCGTGCAATTTTCCAGGAGTCGGAGTCTAAAATTCTGTGCAAGTGGAGTCGGAGTCGAAAATTCCTGTGCAAGTGGAGTCGCAGTCGCAGTCGCAGTCGGAGTCGAAAATTTATAGAACTATTTTTATTATTATTATTATTATTATTATTATTATTATTATTATTATTATTATTATTATTATTATTATTATTAATTTTAAAAATGTCCTTATAATTTTTAGGAAAGCGGAAAAGTTTCATTTTTTTTTCTACAAATTTTTGCAATATTATATATATATATATATATATATATATTATATATATATATATATATATATATATATATATATATAATATATATATATATATATATTAATATTATATAATATTTGCCTTTTTTCCCCAAGACTGGTGGTAATGTTGCGTGACATGCATCGGAAAGAAAAGAGTAGAAGATATGAACAAGTTGAAAAGGAAAGTCCAACCTTACCTCCCCCTCTATACCCTTATTAGTGAGAACTCGTCGGCAGTCAGAGAAAATCCACCCATAGAGCTCCATGGGACCGCGGCGGACCCTCGCTATGACAAATCGTCAGTGTAGGAGGGTTCATCCCTTGGCCCAGGTGGGCCACAACCATACCCCCTCACAAAACCCCGCCATTCTCTCCTATCATGCACCTTTCTTTCTCGCCTCTGCCAAACTTCACATTCTTCTCCTCCAGACATTCTTTACTGACTCAATCCACTTTTCTCGGTCTCCCAGCCGGTCGATTCCCAACACACTCACCACTTATACATCCGCTTAACCAACCGACTATCATTCATCCTTTCTACATGACCAAACCATCCCAATGTACTTTCATTTATTCTCTCATTTATCCCTTTCTTCACACCACACAACTCTCTAATACGTTCACTCATGTTATCAATTCTTCTCACACCTAACACGCCCCTAAGATTGTCCATCTGAACACATTGAACTTTAGATCTATAGCTACCTCTTTTTCCAGACCATAGGTCCTCACTTACTAATACATTAACCACAGGTAACAGATACCTCATGGAAGACCCTAGCGCACCCAAGACTTAGTCCTTTCACATCCACAAACGATTTAATCGCACCAGCTACCTTCCTGCCATTCACAACTTTCTTACTACACTCTGCATCATCCTTTCCCTTTTCATCCAACATATATCATAAATATTTAAACTCGGACACTTGTTCCAGCTTTTCACCATCTAACATAACTTCACACCGAGGGCTGTCCTCACTCACAACCATAATCTTACCCTTATCTACGTTTACTTTCAAACCCCTCCTTTTAGAACACACCCTGCCAAATCTTCTACCAATCATCTCAACTTCTCTTCAATTCACCACACAAAACCAAAATCATCCGCATATAATTGGTAGGACCTCCACTCACCTCCATTCTCCATCATTCTAACACCATTTCCTGCCACCCCCATCTCTAATTCTTTCATAACCCCATCCATATACAAATTGAATAACCAAATAACCAATTAGACATAATAGATCCCTGCCTCACTCCGCTATTAATATTAAACCAATATATATATATATATATATATATATATATATATATAAATATATATATTAATATTATATATAAGTATATATATATATATATATATATATATTATATTATATACATATATATATATATATATATTATATATATATATATATATATATATATATATATATATATATATATAATATATATATATATATATAATTATATATATCGACAAAGTAATTAAGTATATGATTTCAACTTTTTAAGTACACTTGAGACTGAAAGTATTGAACTGTTAATTTTATAATGGCTGTTTTATAATAAAAAATAAAAATTATTTCATTATAATTACGTTATACATTTATTTCCGAAACTGAAATATATTTGTTTGTAATGTGCTGCGTCTGCATCTTTATGTCTTTACGGTACTTTACCGTATATCATTTGGAGATTAGAGACTAAATTCATTGGAAAGTGGTATATTTTTTTATTCTCAAAAAGCAAGCGGAAAAAAAAAAAAATAGTTGAAAACAAAAAAAAGTTACTGTACCCTCTGTAAGCACTAAGCTAGTCAGAGTCGAATTTTGAATTTGACTGATGGAGTCGGAGTCGAAAATTTTTCTTTGAGTGGAGTCGGAGTCGGAGTTGAAATTTTTTATTTAAGTGGAGTCAGAGTCGAAAATCAAAATTTGAATTTAAGCAGTCGGAGTCGAAAAATTTATTTTACGACTCCGCAGCCCTGGTTATGTCCCCTTGGTTTATTCAATTTGTATATGGATCTTGGTTATGGAAAAAATTAGAGATAGGGTGGTGGGGGGCCAGGAAAGGTGTTTAGAATGATTGGAGAATGGAGGTGAGTGGAGGGTGCCCTACCTATTTTATGCGGATGATTTGGTTTTGTTTGGTGAATCTGAAGTGATAGTGAGAGGATTAGGTAGAGAGAATTTGCAGGGTTGTGTAAAGGGGAGGGGTTTGCATAAGTAAAGTAGATAAGAGTAAGGTTATGGTGTGAGTGAGGATAGTCCTCGGTGTGAATTTATGTTAGATGGTTAGCAGCTTGGAAACAAGTGTCTGAGTTTAATATTTAGGATATATGTTGGATGAAAAGGGAGCGGATGATGCAGAATGTAGTAGGAAAGTTGTGAATGGCAGGAAGGTGGCTGGTGCAATTAAATCTAAGGCTTGAATGCGCTAGGGTATTACATGAGGGTATGTTGTTACCTGTGTTATGTATAGTAGCGAACCTATGGTCTGGAATAAGAGATATAGATCTAAAGATCAATGTGTTCAGATGGACATTCTTAGGGGTGTGTTAGGTGTGAAACTAATTGATAAAATGAGTAATGAACGTACTAGAGAGTTATGTGGTGTGAAGAAAGAGGTAATGATGAGATAAATGAAAGTACGTTGAAGATGGTTTGGGTCATGTGGAAAGGATGAATGACAGTCGGGTGGTTAAGCGGATGTATAGTGGTGAGTGTGTTGGGAATTGACTGGCTGGGAGACTGAAGAAAAATTGGATTGAGTCATTATAGGAATATCTGAAAGAGAGAAATGTGAGTTTGGCAGAGGCGAGAATTAAGATGCATAATAGGAGTGAATGGAGGGGTTTTGTTAGGGGTATAGTTGTGGCCCACCTGGGCCAGAGGATGAACCCTACACTTGACGATCTACCATAGTAAGGGTCCGTCGCGGTCTCGTGAAGCTTAGGGTTAGATTTTCTGGACTAATTAAGGTATCAGAGGGGGCGGGTAAGGCTGAGCTTTTTTTTCGACTTGTGTCATATTCTTCTACTTCTCTTTTCCTATGCATGTCACGCACCTTACCCCCAGTATTGGGAAAAAAAAGGAAGATTATATATTATTATTATATATATATTATATATATATATATATATATATATATAATTATATATATTATATATTTATATATATATATATATATATATATATATATATATATATATATATATATATTATAATAGTATATATAAATTTTTATATATATTATATATATATATAGATATATTATATATATATATTATATAGTATTATATATATAATATATATATATATATAAATATATATATATATATATAATATATATATTATATAATATATATACACAGGGTTCACACTTTCTGGAAATTCAGGGGAAAGTCAGGGAAAAAAAATCTGGTTAGGGAGAGTCAGGGAAACGTTTTAAGATATGCTGAAAAGTCAGGGAAATTTTAAAATTTCAAAACATATGAAGATGATCCATGGACCAAGTGCATATTTTTGATATATTTTTTTTCCTTACTGGTATAATTGTGGAATAAGCGATGTATTGATAAGTGAATGAAAAGGATGGGCGAGGAATTGACATTCCATAAATCTTCTTCTATCCTGTTTCTTTCTATTTTTAGTTTACTATTACCTACTATTTCTTCCTATTCTGTTCGTAGAGGTTGTTCCAAATTTCTATCCTTCCGATTTGAAGGTGATTGTTAATATGGATGTGATATCTAGACTGTATGACTTATTGACTTAATCTGTTTATACTTTTTCTTTTTAGGGAATTATACTTTTTGAGGTGTTTTTTTGAGGTTTGACGAAGTGATTTTGGATTTTTGTGCAGTTGAATGTATTTATTATTTATTTTTAAATGACTTCAAACAAAAAAAAATTAACTTTAACGACCAATGGTTGGACGTCAAACTGAACCTTGGTTCATTCCTGTTCACAGATTTACAATGTCTTGTACTAAATATTATGGAAAGATTTCTTATGTCCAGTAAAATACCTGCTAAACCAACAACTAAGCTATTTTGACATTAGATTTACAGACAACGAATGCAGATCTGTGCAAATCAAAACCTGACAGAAAGATATTAGGAAAGAATTGTTCCTCTGAAGTTACAGCCTGTCCAAGAAGCTCTCATCATTGGATCCTAGTATTATTTTTCATTCAGCCAGAACAAGGAACAAAGATTTGAATTTATTGCTAGATGCATGTACAACAATAACGAATCACAGTTCTGTTGCATGAGAAGCAAAAGCACAATCCTATTTGCAGTCGAAGCTCATTCTACCCTTGAATTAAAATTCAAAATATTTTTGGATGGGTGATTGTCCTTCTAAGAGACTTGATTGAGTTTTTTTTTCCTATAGTACCTGGGAATCATTGTTATGTGCGGAATTGTGGCAAATTATTAAATTATGACTGATATTTTCGCATGGAATGCGACAGTGGAAAGAAGGTTTTCTGTAAATAAAGCAATTTTAGTGGAGAATCTGAAAGAACATAGTCTGATTTCTCAAAGAACAGTGCACAATGCTATAAGATCTCATTAAAGTATTCATAAAGTTCCTATCACTCAAAAAAATGTTGACAAATGTAAAAGAACCGGCCCATAGGAGATATGAAGACACTCAAAGAGTCAAAACAGAAAGGAAAAAAGAAGAGAATAAAAAGATTGAAAAAAATCATATTATCCATACAGATTCATTAAACTTGAAGAGCAGAGAGAGATGTTAAAACTGAAGGTTTTAACAGAAGAAGACGCTATAAAATCAAAAAATTTCAAAATGCTGAGGAAAAAGTTGATCTAAAATCTCCCCATTTAGAACTTTTGTGATCACCGTGGACGCTATTCACCTAGTCTATAATGTAAGTTTTAATTTATTTTTTTTTTGTATAAATTAAAACTGTTTACTTTGGAAAAAAATAAAAAAGAAAAGTGCGCTTTGGACGGCTATGGGTAAAGTATAGGCTGATTACTAAAAAAAATAATATTTTTTTTAAATTCATTCATGATGATGAACAATTTCTAAAGTAAATTTTTAATAATTTAATGTATGAACTGTAGTAAATAGGCTACAATAATGATTAATAGATATTTTATACACCAAAAAATAACGAACATGCTGGTCAGGGAAAATTTGCAATTTGAGTCAGGGAAAAGTCAGGGGAAATCAAATTTCAAAATTAAGTGTGAACCCGGAGTGTGTGTGTGTGTATATATATATGTATATATATATATATATATTATATATATATATATATATATATATATATTATATATATATATATATATATATATATAATATATATATATATATTATATATATATATTACGGTATATATATATAATATATATATATAATATATATATATATTATATATATAATATATATATATATATATAGGTATGTGGTGGTTGTGACGTATGGTCCATTTCTGAGGGAAACGTTGAAGAGAGTACGATTTTTTGCGATAATCTGAATGATGTTTTGGAAGGGGTGAGTAGGAGCTTCAGATGATAGTTTTGTGGGACCTGAATGGTTGGATAGGTTGATCAAAAAGGGATGGTATACAGGTGGCTTTGGGGTGTCGGGGAGAAAATGAGAATGTAGGAAGGTGATTGATTTCTGTGAAGAGAGAGTGGTATGTGTGTAAGTAATACTTTCTTTAAACAAAGAGTATTCCATAAGTATACTAAGAGTTGGTGTAGGTAGAGATGGTATCGAAGTTGAAAAGTATGATTGATTAGTTGTTGGTGAAGAAGGAGAGATGTGAAGTATCTGTGATGTTGGATGTTAAAATATCAGTTAGGGTTTAGGAATGGAAATTATCGGATCATTATGTTGTTTCTATGTAAAATTAAGTTAGTGGGGCTTGGATGGAGAGGAAGGGTGTACGAAGGAAGTAGGTTAAAATAAAGAGTGAGGAAGTTAAGTGTGCAGATAATAAGGATTAAGTATGTTAAGACGCTCGCTAGAAACGTTTGAATGTGAACAAGTTGATACTGACCAAATCTGGGGTCAAATGAAGGAAGCAATTGTTAGTAGGGCAAAGGAAGTGTGTGGAGATGTGCTAAAGTAGGACAGTAAGAATGTAACAGCGAATGGTTGGAATGAAGAGGTGATTGAAAGCGGTTAAAGGTAAAAAGAAGCGTGGTGAATGTACTAAAAGCAAATGATGAAGATTCAAAAGAAAATGTTTAGAATTATATAAGGAAGAAAAAAAGAAATACTAAAAGGTGTTTAATACGTAGGAGAAAACAAAGAGGTAAATGAACAGTTTTGGAAGGAGATGAATGAGGACATACAAGAAATAGGAAGCTCTTTGGAAGGAAGCGCGAAAGTTTAAGAATGAGAATAAAGGGAAATCTGCTTAGAATAGAATAGGTATGGTGCTTTTGTAATACTGATGAAATGGATGTGAGGGGGAGTGTGGAAAGGAACACTTCGAAAATCTGCACAATATTAACAGTTAATGATGAGGGTGTTATGTGAAATGGTGTGCAGGGTTTGATGGTTGCAAGAAGGATAGGTATTTTGGGGATGAGGTTATTAGTAAGGAGGATGTCGGTAATGGGTAGGGTTGAGAAAGGGTTGAGAATTGTAAATTCTGCAGGTTATAGATGAAATTACTAGTGAAATGATCAAAGACCGAGATGGTGTGATTGATTGGATTTGGAAGTTGTGAATAAAGCGGTTTATGGAGGGTATAGTTCAAGGGATTGGAGGAGAGCGGTAATAGACCTTGTATAGGGTTAAGGGATGAAAAGGGGAACTGTAGAGAAATTATAGCGGGTGAATAAGTTATATTGAGTGTTTGTAGTGAAGGTATATGGCTTGGTATTTTGGTGAAAGGCAGTGCGTCGATGACTGAGGGACTGATGGTGAAGAACAAGGTGCGTTTAGGAGTGGTAGAGGATTGTGGATCAAATCTTTACATTGAAACCAATGATTGAGAAAATGACGGAGGAAGAAGAATAAATGTATTTAGTTTTTTTTGTATCAGCGTATGATAGAGTTAATAGGAAGCGTTATGGCAGGTGTTAGGGATATATGGTGTTGTGGTAGGGCTTCTGAATGTGAATCAAAAGTATTATGACGATAGTGAAGCGTGTGAAGAATAAATGGTGTCAATGGTGATTTGGTTTAGGATTATTAGCGGAGTAAGACAGGGTTGTGTTATGTCCCGTTGGTTATTCAATTTGTATTATGGATGGGGTTATGAAAGAATTTAGAGGTGGGGGTGGCAGGAATTGGTGTTAGAATGGTGGAGAATGGCGATGATGGAGGGTGCCCTACCTATTTATATGCGGATGAATTTGGTTCTGTGTGGCGAATCTGAAGAGGAGTTTGATAGGATTGATAGAGAGATTTTGGCAGGGTGTATTGTGAAAGGAGCGGGTTGAAAGTTTAAAACGTGGATAAGAGTTAAGGTTATGGTTGTGAGTTGAGGATACTCCTCAGTGTGAAGTTATGTTAGATGGTGAGCAAGCTAGAACAAGTGTCTGAGTTAAATATTTAGGGTATTATGTTGGATGAGAAGGGAACGGACGAGCAGAGTGTAGTAGGAAATTTTGTGAATGGCAGGAAGGTGGCTTGGGCAATTAAATCTTTGGTGAATGCAAGGGACTAAGTCTTGAGTGTGGCTAGGTCTTACATGAGGGTATGTTGTTACCTGTGTTATTGTTATGGTAGTGGACTATGGTCGGAATAAGAAGTATAGATCTAAAGTTCAATGTGTTCAAGATGGACAATCTTAGGGGAGTGTAGGTGTGAGAAGAATTGTAAAAATGAATCAACGTATTAGAGAGTGGTGTGGTGTGGAAGAAAGGGGTAAATGAGAGAATAAATGAAAGTATGTTGAGATGGTTTGGTCATGTGAAAGGATGAATGGATAGTAGTTGGTTAAGCGGATGTATGTGGTGAGTGTGTTGGGAAGGAACGGCTGGGAGACCGAGGAGAAGTGGATTGAGTCGGTGAACGAATGTCCGAAGGAGAGAAATTGTGAGTTGGCCAGAGGCGAGAATAAAGGTGCGATGATAGGAGAGAATGCGGGGTTTTGTGATATGGGGGCATGGTTGTGGCCCACCTGGGCCAGGGGTGAACCTTACATTGACGAGATACAATAGTGAGGGTCCGTCGCGTCTTGTAAAGCCCCAGGGTGAACATTAGTCTGTGACGACATAGCACTTAATTTAATGGTACAGAGGGGGCGGTAAAGGCTGGGCTTTCTTTTCGACGTTGTCATGTTCTCCTACTTTCTTTTCCGATGGTTGTACAGCACCTTACCCCCAATCTTGGGGGAAAGAGGAAGGGTTGAAGAAAGGAGAAGAATATATAATATATATTAAATGATGAGTCAACAGAAGATTTTACCCTTCTTCAGCGGATTCGAACACTGACCTCCGCGTTGCTGACGGTAACAGTAACCGGATGCTCTAAACCACTAGGATATCCACGTCCCCCAAAAAAAAAGAACGCTTCAAACGTAGTTTTTTAAAGCACCCGGGTTTCTCATCCCATAAATGCTGAGTTACTATATATAATATATATATATATAGTATATATATAATATATATTATATATATAGTATATATATATATAATATATATATATATTATAGTATTATATATATATAATATCATATATATATATATATATATTATATATATATATATATATATATTTTATTATATAGATATATATATATATATAGTATATATATTATATATATAGAGCAAATCTGGGGGCAAATGAAGGAAGGACATTTGTTAGTAGTGCAAAGGAAGTGTGTGTGTGGATGTGCTAAAGTAGGAAGTAAGAATGTTAAACAGCGAATGTGTGGAATGAAAGAGGTGCATGAAAGCGTTAAAGGTTAAAAAAGAAAGCGTTGGTTGGAATGTACTAAAAAAGCAAATGATGAAGTTTCAAAAGAAGATGCTTGGAATTATATAAGGAGGAAAAAAAAATTACTAAAAGGTGTATACGTAGGAGAAAACAAGAGGTAAATGAACCGTTTGGAAGGAGGATGAATGGGACCTACAAGGAAATAGGAAGCTCTTGCTGGAGGAAGCGCGAAGGTTTTAGAATGAGATAAGGGGGAATCTGCTTTAGAATTAATGAATAGGGATGGTGCTTTTAGTAACGATGGAAATGGATTTGTGAGGGGAGTGTGGGAAAGAAAGCACTTCGAAAATTCTGCACAATATTAAACAGAATGATAGGTGTTAGTGAATTGTGTGCGGGTTTTTGATGGTGCCAAGATAGGAATAGGTAATTTTTGGGGATGAGGTTATTAGTAAGGGGAAGGTAATGGGGTAGGGTGAGAAAGTTGAGGAATGGTAAATCTGCAGGTATAGTAGAAATTACCGTGAAATGATCCAGAGCGGAGGCGAGATGGTGATTGATTGGATTTGGAAGTTGTGTAATAAAGCGTTTATGGAGGGTATAGTTCCAGGATTGGAGGAGACGGTAATAGTACCTTGTTATAAGGAGTAAGGAGAAAAGGGGGAAACTGTAGAAATTATAGGGGGAATAAGTTTATTGAGTGTTTGTAGGGAAGAGGTTATGCTGGTATTTTGGTCGAAAAGGTGCGTCGAGTGGACTGAGGACTGATTGGTGAAGAACAAGGTGCCTTTAGAAGTGGTTAGAGGATGTGTGGATCAAATTCTTTTACATTGAAACAAAATTGATTGGGAAAATGAGGGAGAAAAAGAATAAATTATGTTTTAGGTTTTTATGGATTTGCAACAGGCGTATGATAGAGTTAATAGGGAATTCGTTTATGGCAGTGTTGTGATATATGGTGTTGGTGTAGGCTTCTGAATGGAATCAAAAGTTATGTATGACGATAGTGAAGCGTGTTGTAAGAATAAATGGTGTCAATTGGTGATTGGTTTAGGATTATTAGCGGAGTAAGCCAGGGTTGTGTTATGTCTCCTTGGTTATTCAATTTGTATAGGATGGGGTTATGAAAGAATTGAAGGTGGGGATGGCAGGAAAATGTGTGTTTTAGAATGGTGGAGAATGGAGTTGAGTGGAGGGTGCCCTACCTTATTATATGCGGATGATTTGGTTCTGTGTGGCGACTCTGAAGAGAGTTTGAGAGGATTGATAGAGAGGATTTGGCAGGGTGTGTGAAAGGAAGGGTGTTTGAAAGTAAACGTGGATAAGAGTAAAGTTATGGTTGGGAGTGAGGACACTCCTCAGTGTGAAGTTATGTTAGATGCTGAGCAAGCTGGAACAAGTGCTGAGTTTAAATATTTTAGGGTATATGTTGGGATGAGAAGGGAACGACGATGCGGAAGTGTAGTAGGAAAGTTGTGATGGCAGGAAGGTGGCTGGTGCATTATAATCGTTGGTGAATGCAAAGGGGACTAAGCTTGATTGCTAGGCGGTCTTACATGAGGGTATGTCGTTACCTGTGTTATTGTATCGTAGTGAGACTATGGTCTGAATAAGAAGTATAGATCTAAAGTCAATGTGTTCAGATGGACAATCTTAGGGGTGTTGCTAGGTGTGAGAAGAATTGAAAAGAGAGACATGAAGATATTAGAGAGTTGTGTGGTAAGAAGAAAGGGGTAAATGAGAGAATAAATGAAAGTATGTTGAGTGGTTTGGTCATGTGGAAAGATGAATATTGTAGGTTGGTTAAGCGGATGTTAGTGGCGAGTGTGTTGGGATGTATAGTGGAGACCGAAGAGAAAGTGGATTGGAGTCGGTGAACGAATGTCTGAAGGAGAGAAATGTGAGTTTGGCAGAGGGCGAGAATAAAGGTGCATGATAGGAGAGAATGGGCGGGGTTTTGTATGGGGCATGGTTGTGGCCCACTGGGGCCAAGGGATGACCCTTACATTGACGATTTTACATAATAGTGAGGGTCCGTCGCGTCCCATGATGCTCGGCGTGATTTTCTGTCTGTGACGAGCTCTCACTACATTAATGGTACAGAGGGGGGCGGTAAGGCTGGGCTTCTTTTCGACGTTTGTCATGGTCTCCTACTCCTTTTCTTTTCCGATGCTTGTACAGCACCTTACCCCAATCTTGGGGCAAAGAGGAGGGTGAAGGAAGATAAGAAGATAAGATATATATATATATATATATATATATATCATATATAATATATATATATATATATATATATATATTATATAATATATAATATTATATATATTATATATATATATATATATATATTGTCACTTTTCGTACAAAATTAAATAACTTAGAAATTTTGTTCTATAAAAAATATACAAGATCTCAAGTGTGCGCAATAATGCAGCACTATATCATATATATATATATATTATATATATATATATATATATATATATATATATAATATATATATATATAATATATATATTATAATATATATTATTTATATATATATATATATATATATTATATATATATTCTTTCTTTCTTTCTTCTTCACCTTCCTCTTTGCCCCAAAGATTGGGGGGTAAGGTGCGCTACAAGCATCGAAAAGAAAAGCAGTAGAACATGACAAACGTCGAAAAAGAAAGCCCAGCCTTTACCGCCCCCTCTGTACCATTAATTATGAGAAGCTCGTCACAGACAGAAATCCCACCCTAGAGCATCATGGGGCGCGACGGACCCTCACTATGGTAAATCGTCAATGTTAAGGGTTTCATCCCCTGGCCATCTGGCCACAACCATCCCCCATACAAAAACCCCGCCATTCTCTCCCATATCCACCTTTATTCTCGCCTCTGCCAAAACTCACATTTCTCTCTTCCTCAGACATTGTTCACAGACTCAATCCATTTCTCTTCGGTCTCCAGCCGCGGTCGGTTCCCAACACACTCTCCACAATATACACACACACATATATATATATATATATATATGATATATATAATATATATTATATATATATATATATTTTAATATATATATATATTCTGTAAATCTAAACTTATCTTCATATATATATATATATATATATATATATATATATATGCTGCATTATTGCACACTTGAGATCTTGTATATTTTTAGAACAAATTTCTAAGTTATTTTAATTTGTAACGAAAGTGACACTATTTTTATATTTAACTCACATGAAGGAAAATATTATAATATAAGATATATTTGGTCAACATTTTTAATGTATAATATTAATGTTTTATTTTAGGATAATTACCCTCAGTACAATGATGAAAGCTACATGTCTATTCCTCCTACACCAGGAAAACATTTAATTTTACCCGTAAACTCGGGCACAAGTAATAAAAATAATGACAATCCCAGCAAAACTCAAATGAATCTTAATACATATGCTCTCAGAGAATCTTCATATGGTAAAAATGTTAAATCTTGCAATGCCCGTTTCCCACAACTGAGAAGAGAAAATCACCTAGGAAGGTTGCAAATCCAAGAAAAAAAGATTCTGTGAAAATACAATCAAATTTGTCTCAAAAGACAAATAAAAGTAGCATTAATTCTGGAAATAGTTCTAATCCCTCAACAAACACAGCTGTCAATGATATATTAAGCAGATTGAAGAGTTTATTTGGAGACTCTTTTAGTAGTGATGAAAATATCCCTTCATTGAAAGGCCAAAAAACGTCAGGTGAAAAGGCTTCATCGAAGAGAAAAAAAGGAGTTAATAAGGAAAAGAATACTGGTTCATCCTCTGGCAATGATGCAAAAGTAAGAAATGTGGATTATTAATTTTCTAAATTTATTATTTTAGAGATTATAAAAATTTAGTTCCAAAAATTAATATTTTGAGTATATCTTTAAGGAAAATAGTATTTAATATAAACATTTCTTGAATCTTGCCTAATTTAACATTCTCACCTCACCAAGCTAAGAGATTTGAATAGCACCCTGTCATTTGCAAAACCCTTTCTCACTCCTGATGGGGACCCTAGCTCTTTAACCTCCTCAAAAATGCGTCAGCTATCAGTAACTGTGGCTCTCGCTCCATCTCTATATCTATTGTTTGGTTTTCTCACTGGTCTATTACCTTCCCGCCATCATTTGTACTACCTAGCAGGATATTTTCCCTCGTCCATTCAACAAACATGTCTATACCATCTTAATTGCTGCTTCCTGAGGGTTCCCATAGACTCCACGCCCAGCTCCCTTCTGATGTCCACACTCTTCAAACGCTCCAGCTTTGTAATTCCTCTCTAGTAAGTTTCAGATCTGTCATCTCCTCAGCCTCTACCCTACTCCTTGTTCTTGTGGTTAGACCTCATGTCTCAACACTACACATCTAATGTTGGTCTTAAATTTACCTACATATATATATTATATATTATATTATATATAGGTGATATATAATATATACTATTATATATATATATATTATATATAATTATATAATATATATTATATAATAATAATTATATACTACGCCTCGTGGCGCAGGAGGGGTTGATTTCGCCGCCTCTCATTACGAGAGAGACGCTGTTCAAAACTCCTCCCACGTAGCAGTTGAGTTTTTATCTTTACCTGGGGCCACATTAAAACTGGCGACTGCGAACACGTTTGGTGGCTCGCTGGTTTGGCATAGCCGGGGCCTTAAAGTTCGATTTCCTGTGGTCCCCCGTGTTACCCCCTGCTAGGGGCATAAGCACGTTAAAAGGTAGGTTTATTTATATATATATTTATATATATATATATATATATATATAATATATATATAGATATATTATATATATATATACTATTAATATTATACTTATATATTATATTATATTATATAGTATTATATATTATATATATAGGGATGGGCAGTATCTAGATACATGTATCGGGCGAATATGTATTGATCGATACAGTTTTATCGGTATCGGTTTAAGAGTTTAGAACAATTCCTTAACGGTTTCGGGTATCAGTATCGCTTTATGAATTTTTTCATATAGATTTATTCAAAAAAAATCGATAATCTATACATTTTCAAAAAAAATTATCAAGCTATATTATATATATATATATATATATATATATATATATATATATATATATATATATATACGTATATATACTAGTATATATATATATCATATATACTATATTATGTATATATATATGATATTATATAATTATATATGTCTGAGCTCAATTTGTTTATATGGAGGAATTGCCGTTAACTCTTCTGGCAGTGATATAAAATATTAAGCGCTTAATAAAGAGCCCTTCAGTTTATAGGTCAGCCACTTTGCTGAATGCCAAATCAAAAGGGTTTCAAATTGGGCTTCATCAGAAGTTTTATTCAATTTAGCATATATGCCGTGAAACTAAAAATAGCAATAATAGAGCTATCTGTGTCAAATCTTAAGATTCAAGTTAATAAAGTAAAAGAGTCCCAAGGAAATGCTTAGTGATTTCTTAAAGGCCCTCCAGAAAATAAAACCAAAAATAGCATGACTGATTGATGCAGTTCCTGAAAAGTTAGTGCCGATGTTTTTTTAATTTATGAAAGTATCAACTGAACTATCACGGGACTTACAAGCAAAGATTTCACAGGAAATGGAGGTTCTTAAATATTTTTGCTGAATCAAAATCTTCATTGGAATCTTGCAGTTTCCTGGTGGTTTGGCTGTTTTTCTCCTTTTTTAAAATACAACACCCCACTACTCATCATCAGCACCTGTTAGAAAACTCTTCAGATGCAGGACCATAGTTTCCACTCTTCTAAATAAAGAGCAGACTATTCTGGTGAATGTTTTAGCAGTGTTGGTATTTTTATTAAATTAAGATCAGTGTTCAGGGCAAAATTAGGTCTCATATATATATTATATATATATATATATATATATATATAATAATATAATATAATATATATATATAATATTATAGTATATAATATTTTACATTATTTTATAGTACTATATACTATATATTAGATTATATATATTATATATATTATATGATATATATATTACTATATATATATTATATATATATATTAAAGTGACAGGATTTCGTCACTTTATTTTTATAACTATATAAATGGTTGTTATTTATAATATGACAATAACTTGTAGATAGAGCAATACAAATTGTAGCTTTCACCATAAACAATTGGTGAGTATGAGTTTATTTTGAATTACAATAAAAATCTAATCCAATATAATTCTATAATTCTTGTAGATTTCTATGAGTAGACCTTTTTTCTTCTGGTGTTAAGGTTAATCATAATATATTCAGCATTCATATTTAATAACAAGATCTAGAAATGAAGAACAACGGAACCTAAGGAAATGACCATTATTACTAAACAATAATAACAATAATAATAATAATAATAATAATAATAATAATAATAATAATAATAATAATAATAATAATAGTAATAATAATAAAAATAATAATAATTACAGATAATAATTATTAGAAAATAAAATAATAATTATAAAAATAATAATTAATAATATAACTTGTAATAATAAAAATAATAATAAAAAATAATAATAATATGAATAATTACCCATAGAGTATCCTTGAAAATACAAATAATATTTTATAAAATCCTTTATTTTTAAGAAATAAACATTTAAGTTGAAGTTTAAAGGTATTTTTTTTATTTTGTGAATAAAAGCTAATGTTTGGATAAATGTTCTCTGAAAAAATAATTAATTCATAAATAGATTTATAACTAAAATATAACATATTAAAAATTAAAAATAGGGTCACATAAGATACCTTCCCTCTTCTAGAAGACTTGGAAAAACGTACCGGCTTTATAGGCGGACGCCCAAATCGCGACGGTAGAAGGAATATAAGCAGGCGAAGCATGAGATATTAGAGAAGGAGAAGGAGAAAAAACAGACACAGAAGAAAACTTCACAAGAAGGAACGTCAGGAGGAAAAGGTAAAATATCAGGAGGTAAAGCAAAATCAAGGACAGGAGGTAAAATCGAAGGAGGAAAAGACAAGGAAGGCTTGTGACGGGAAACAGAGAAGTAGTGGCCGGTAAATAGGAAGTGACTAGTAGAAGTAACAGAAAGTGGAAAACGTAGTAGGGACCACATAACAGCCTCGTGTAAGGTGAGGAAGACACAGGACAATTCTTGAAGGGAAAAGATGATAACAAAGGCAGAAGCAGCCAAATCAGAATTCATCATCCAAGCCATAAGATAATCATCAAGGACAAAAGAATTTTTCGAGCAAACGATTATCAGAAAGATCAGAATCAGAAGAGTCAAGGAAGGCAGGTTTAATACGTCAACAGAAACATTTTCAACACGAGTCCCATTTTGAATCGTGAAAAAATGAGGTCGGCGACGAAGAACAAGATAAGGAACCAGTATAAGAAGGTTGTAGAGGAAAACGATGAGGAGTCATGACGAAGAAAATTATATAGTAGCAGAAATCTAAGTCTTGGCGGTAAGTAGAACAGCAGTAGGCATGGGGACCGAAGCAGGAGAAGCGAAGAAAAGAAGAACATGCGAACAAAGCTTAGAGAGTATAGAAGGATAATCCGGAAAAGGAAGGTCAACTGAGAAGAAGAAAAAAATTCACCAGGAAGACGCAAGGGTGAACCATAGAGACTAGTTCAGCTGCAGAAGATTTCAAATCTTCCTTAATCGAAGACCAAGCAAAACCAGAGGAAGATTCTCCACCCAATGTTGCGGATTAGGGGAGCAGCGCAAAGCAGCCTTTAATTGGCGATGAAGGCGCTCGACATAAGAATTTCCTTGAGGATGATAAGTACTGGAATGGATATTTTCAATACCAGGAGAGATAGAAAATCACGCCAAAGATGGTAACTAATTGTGGGCCCATTATCTGTGACAATAGAGGAAGGAACACCAAAACGAGCCACCCAATTAGTAATAAGAAATGCCGTAGCAATATTTTCCCCAGTAGGAGAAGAAAGAGGAATAACTTCAGGCCAACGAGTATATCTGTCAACCATAGTCAATAAATAGTACACCCACGCGAAGGCGGAAAAGGGCCGCAAAGATCAAGATGAAGACGATCAAAACGACAAGGGAGTAAAGGAAATGAACCTAAAGGGGTTTAGTTATGTCTATGAACTGGTTTTTGACAAGCAATACATGAACGAGCCCAAAACGAGATGTCAGTATGCATGTTAGCGCCAAATAAAAACGAAGAGGATAAAAGTTTTGAGAACCACGAATACCAGGATGAGAAAGAGAATGAAGGTGGTAAGAAGAAACTGTTTTCGAAAAAGGCAGAAGGAACCAAAAGGACGGGACTCTGCCCCAGTAGAAATGTCAAAAATTTAAATGGAACAGTAGATCAGGGTAAATGAAAGAGTTTGAAGTTTGAATAGAAGTATATCAGCAGGAAGAATAAGATCCTCCCCCATTTGAGCGCCGACATAGCAGAGTAGTCTAATGTAGGCAAGGCCGCAACGGCATTAACCTGGATACGAGATAAAGCATCAGCACTAGAGTTATCACGACCAGGAATGTGACGAAGATCAGTAGTAAATTGGGCAATAAAATCCAGATGACGAAATTCACGAGGAGAATAGTGTAAAGAAACAGAAGTAATAGCAGAAGTGAGTGGTTTATGATCCGTGAGAACATAAAACTGACGACCTTCTAGAAAAATATCTAAAGTATATTTAATTGAAGAATATACAGCAAATAGCTCACGACCAAAAAGTACCATAGCGAGTGACAGCAGGAGGAAGTTTCTGAGAATAAAAAGCGAGAGGAAGCCAAGCACCATTTTGCAGTTGCTCTAGTGAAGCTCCTACAGCATAATCACTGGCGTCTACAAATAGGCGAGTTTCAGCAACGTGTTCAGGAAAAACAAGAAGAGTGTTGTTGACCAATAAAGTTTTACTCTGTTCAAAAGCCTCACAAGCAGCATCAGTCCAATTAACATTTGTCGAGCTGCCCCGACGACCTTGAACAAGCAAAGCAGTAACTGGAGCTAATATGGCAGCAGCCTTAGGGAGGAAAAGACGAAAAAAATTAAGGAGACCTAGGTAAGCACGAAGATCTTTCTGAGTGGTAGGAAGAGGATAATCACGAATAGCAGAAACACGATCAGGTAGTGGAGAAAGACCAAATAATAAAATTTTAGGCAAAAGAAAATATAAAGAGAAGCAGCACCCAAAATGCAATTTCTCGAAATTTAAACGAAGACCAGCTTGAGAACAAGAAAATTAATAGAAGCAGCACCTAAAATGCATTTCTCGAAATTTAAACGAAGACCAGCTTGAGATAAACGAGAGAAAACAGTACGAAGATGAGAAAGATGCTCCTCCGGAGAACGAGAAGCAACTAATAGATCATCAATGTAAGCATATACAAAGGGTAAACCATGTAAAACATGATCTGTCAAACGTTGAAAAGTAGCACTGGCATTACGAAGACCAAATGGCATAAAGTTATACATAAAATTGCCAAAAGGAGTTGCAATGCAAGTTTTAGGACGATCATCAGGATTAACAGGAATTTGAAGGAAGGCAGATTTTAAATCAAGAGAAGAAAAAATGGTACATCCATTTAAAGAAGAAGTAAAATTATGAAGGTGAGGAATAGAATAAGTATCAGCAACAGTTTTAGAATTTAGTAACCTTTAGTCCCCACAAAACGAAAAGAATCTGGCCCTTTTTTAACAATGTTAAGCGGAGAAGCGTAAGGAGAAGTAGAAGGGGAAAACAATACCCTTTTCCAGAAGCATGTCAAATTCCACACGCGCAACGTTTAACATTTCTTGGAGAAAGTCTGCGAGGCCTTGCCAAACAAGGGAGGACTACCCTTGTGTCTCATGTGAGGCATTACATTGGTGAGACGCAGAGAAAAGATTAGAAATAGGCTTGGATTTAAGTCGAGAATTCAGATGCAATGAAGAGCGTGAAAGAGAATAAGAGGGAGGAATCAGGAAGATGCATACCATAAATAGAGAATCAAAAAGAACAGGCATTACAAGAAAAAGAGAAGTCGTGTCATCAAGTTAGACGACTATTGGCCATGTTCAATTAAATATTGATGACTTAAAATCAGCACCAATGATGTTTTGATGTTACATCGGCCAAGAGAAAAGTCCAACGAAAGAACGACGCAGTCCAATAGATAAAGTAAGGAGTTGTTCACCATAGACAGCAATGCTAGAACCATTAGCAGCCCGTAAATGCGAAACAACAGGCGGAAGAGAAGAGACAAAAACCTATGAACATTCAAAAAGAGAACTACTTTGGCCGAGTCAATAAGGAAATAACCGTTTAGAATCACACATCAAATATACGTAAAGCGTAACCTGGAAGAAACATTAAATTCATGGAATAGAAACAGAGAAGAAGAATCAAAACAGAAAATAGGAACAGATAGAGAAACCGTGCTAGTTAGCAAGACCGAGACGAATAAAGAAGACGAGCTGAGGAATATTGGAGTGAATAGGGAGATTGGCAATTGGAGGAAATAGTCCAAGGGAGGAGGCGCAATGATCTCTCTGACGCGTCCCCCCCGAGTGAGTTCCTGAAGAGAATTTGTAGATTTAAATTACAGGAGGAATGCGTTACGTGCTTCTAACACCAAAAATTTGATAATGATAGTAGCATTAAAGGAAACCCCTGAGGAGGTGGCAAATGAAGAACGGAAGGTGAAGGAGAACGAGATACTAGTGCCGAGAAGGATGCGAGATGCTGGAGCACTGACCCCGCGGAGAGGAGTAAGAAAGACATTTGTGTTGCAAGAAACTAATTTGAACATTCATATTGCTTCAACAAGTAAGAATATTAGTAAGGAGGTCTAAAGATGAATTCTGGAAGATGGAGGAGGGAGTACAAAGTGCGAACCGATTATAGTAAGCAGAGGAAGATAGAGCAGGGAAGTGACTAAGATTATAGATAAGAGAAGAGATGAAGAAGAGTATGAGTAGCAACTTGAGAAGGAAACTCCAAGTATAGGAAGAATGACACCCGAAGGAAGCATAATCGCGAGAGTATGAAAACCCATAGGGTTAAAAGATGGATAAGTTATAGGAGAAGAAAAAGATTGATTGGCACAAATAATAATATCCGCGCGTTCGGCTAAATCTTGAAGAGACAAGGCGTCACCATGAGAGAGCAAGGAAGTACTAACAAAAGCAGGCAGACGGTCTAGGAAAAGAGTGCGAAGAAGAGATTGGTTACTATCAGCAAGGGGACCAGAAATAGAGAGCATACGGGTAAGAAGCTGTGAAGGAAGACGATCACCCAACACCTCATGTTTTAACAATTCGTGAAAACGGGTAGCATCAGAAGGAGAAAGATGGCGACGTAATAAATCACAAAGAGTAGAATAAGGGGTGAGAGAGGAGCTGATTGAAGGTAAAAGGTTAGGGATTGATTTCTGCACTTCATAGGGAATGGAGAGCAGAAAAGCATTAGCTTTCTCGAATTCTGTAGGATCGAAGCAAGGAAAATATCAAATTGCTGAATTGTAAACTCAACATCATCTTTCCTAAATTGCGGTGGGGTCAGGCGAGGAACACGCGATATAGGCCAGGTAGTCGCCGGTAAAGTTGCAGAAAAGAGGAGGAAGGCTCGGCTGGAGTACCCTGTGATGTAGTTGTTGTTGTTGATGTTGTGACATCAACAATTGATATGAATCTCTCGCGACATTTGTTAGTAACAGATAGTGTGTGTGGATGCATACATAAAGGCGGAGGATAAAATTTGGAGATGAGAGAAGAGAGGGATATATTCTCGGAAAGAAGTCAGGAACAGACATCAGATAATATATTAGAGTAGGAGTAGTAATAGCTAGTAGGAGCCATAACAATAGTATGTAGTTAGAAGTAGTAGTAGTAGTGTGTTAGTAGGAGTTTAGTTAGACAGTAGGGACATATATTAAGAAGAAAATTTACCTACCAATTATTATTCCCACTCAATTCAAGAGGATACTAAAGGGTTCCTAACACATATGAAATTGAGATATTGAATATTAAATTAGAAAATATATTAAACAAAATATAAATGGCACAAAACTATAGGCCCCAAAGGTGTTAATAGACTAGTGTCAGGGTCACCATTTTAAGTGACAGAGTGTTCGTCACTTTATTTTTTATAACTATTTATAAATGAGGTTGTTATTTATAATATGACAATAACTTGTAGATAGAGCTCAATAAAATGTAGCTCTTTCACCAAAACAATTGCCGTGAGTATGAGTTTTTATTTTGAATTACAATAAAAATCTAATCCAATATAATTCTATAATTCTTGTAGATTTCTATGAGTAGACCTTTTTTCTTCTGGTGATAAGGTTAATCATAATATATTCAGCATTCATATTTAATAACAAGATCTAGAAATGAAGAACAACGGAACCTAAGGAAATGACCATTATTACTAAACAATAATAACAATAATCACCAATTGTTTATGGTGAAAGCTACAATTTGTATTGCTCTATCTACAAGTTATTGTCATATTATAAATAACAACCATTTATATAGTTATAAAAATAAAGTGACGAAATCTGTCACTTTAAATGGTGACCCTGAACACTAGTCCATTCACCTTTGCCTATATTTTTGCCATTATTTTTGTTTATATTTTCATTTTTTTTTATTTTACAAATATTTTTATTTTCTTATTTAAGATTGCGTAAGGAACCCATTTAGTTATCTTTGAATTGTGCAAGTATGGTTAGTTAAGTAATTTCTTTTTTCAATATGTCTACCTACTGTTACTTACTCCTTACTACCACTACTTACTACTTACTTCTACTACTACTTATTCTTATACTCTTACTGCTCCTACAACTATTACTACTCCTACCTCTAATATATTATCTGATTTGTTCCTACTTTCTATCGAATATAATTACCCATTCTCTTCTCCTGTCATGCGTCCCTAAATTTCTTATCCTCCGCCTATTGTATGGATTCCATACAGGCATAACCTATCAACCCGGTGACGATGTCTAACAACTCTCGCGCGTAAATCAACAATTGATTGAATTGTCACAAACACGCATTTCAACTTACAAGGCAACTACACATAACAGGGTACTCCACCGCTCCTCCTCTTTCTGCAACTTTACCGGCGACTACCTTGGCTATATACGCGTGTTCCTTCGACTGACCCCACCGCCTTATGTTTGAAGCATGATAGTTGAGTTTACAATTTCAGCAAATTTTGATTTTTTCCTTGCTTCGATCCTTACAGAATTCGGGAGGAAAGCTTAATGCTTTTCTGATCGTCCAATCCCTTAATAGAAGTTGCAGCAATCAATCCGTAAACCTTTTACCTTCAGTTCAGCTTCCTCTCTCACCCCTTATTCTACTCTTTGTGATTTATTACGTCGCCACATCTTTCTCCTTCTGATGCTACCCGTTTTCACGAATTGTTTAAAACATGAGGTGTTGGGTGATTCGTCTTCCTTCACAGCTTCTCACCCGTATGCTCTTCTCTATTTCTGGTCCCCTTGCTGATAAGTAAACCAATCTTCTTGCTTCGCACTCTTTTTCTAGGGACCGTGCTGCACGGCATTTGTAGCTTACACGGCATTTATCTCCCATATTGGACGTTCGATTCCCACGTCAGTGCGGATTGAGAGGCAGACGCCGGATATTATTATTTCGAAACAGAAACATATCGAGATCTCCGAAGGCGAACCCAATCTTTTACGCCCTGGGTTTCTACTCTCGCGCGATATGCCCTTCTTTCTTCTTCTTCTATTACTTTTCCTTCTCAATTTGCTACTAACACTCTTTTCTCTTTCCTTCTATATCTTCGTCTTTCGCTGCTCTATCTCTTCTTCTAGCTACTTCTTCTGCTTTGGTACTCCTCCTTCCATCTTTCCAGAATTTCATTCTTGAGACCCTCCTTACTAATATTCTTACCCTTGTTTGACACGATATGATGTTTCAAATATTTCCTTGGGTTGCATCAACCAAATGTCTTCTTATCTCTCGTTGTCAAGCATCAGAAATCAGCATCGTCTCTCAATGGATCTCGTTCCCTTCACTCTTTCCCGGTTGTTCTTTTGCCCTCAGCACCCCCAGGTATACTCCTTATTATGCTACTATTTCATTATCATTTTGGTTTAGAGCACGTAACTGCATTCCTCCCTGTAATTTGCAAGTTACGACAAATTACTCTTCAGGAAAACTCCACTTCGGGGCGACCGTTAGAACATTGCGCTACCTCCGCATTGGACATTATCCTCCAATCGGCCGAAATTCTAGAATTTCTGACTCCGATATTCCTACTGTTTCTTATTCGTCTTCGGTTCCTGCTACTACAAAGGTTTCTCCTTCTGTTCCTATTTTTTGTTGATTCTTCATTTCTTCTGTTTCTATCTCCTGAGTTAATGCTGTTCTTCCAGTGGTTCGCTGGTTTTACGTATATTTGATGGTGATTCTAAACGGTTTTATCATCTATTTACTCGTGTGCAGTAGTTCTCTATTTTGAATGTTCAATCGGTTTTTGTTCTTCTCTTTTCCGCCTTGTTGGTCGGCCATTTAACGGGCTGGCTATGTTCTAAGCCATTGCTGATCTATGGTGGAACAACTCCTTTACTTATCTATTGGACTGCAGTACGTTCTTTCCGTTGGACTTTTCTCTTGGCCGATGTTACACAAAACATCATTTGGTGCTGATTTAAGTCATTTTCAAATATTCTTAATTGACATGGCCAATAGTCGTTCTACTTTGATGACACTCTTTCTCTTTTCTTTGTTAATGCTAGTATCCTTTTTGATTCTTCTATGGTTTATGGTATTGCAATCTTCCGATCTTCCTCTTTATTCTTTCATTTTCCACGACTCTCTTTGGCATGTTGCTGCAATTTTCTGACTTAAAATCCAGGCCTATTCTAATCTTTCTCCTGTCGTCTCACCATGAATTGCATTACATTGAGACAAAGGGCGGTCTTAGTCCATCCTGTTTAGCTATAAGTGCTCGCAGACTTCTCTTCCGAGAATGATTAAAAACGCTTGCGCGATTGTTGAATTTGAGGTCTTCAGGAAAAGGGTCATTGCTTTCCCCTTCTCTACTTCTCCTTACGCCTTCTACAGCGTGCTTCACATTGTTAAGAAAAAGGGCCATAGACTTCTTTTCGTTGTTGGGACTACAGGTTACTAAATTTCTAAAACTGTTGCTGATACTAATTTTATTTCTATTCCTTCACCCTTCTCAGATCTGATTTTACTTCATTCTTCATAAATTGGTCACTGCACACCATTTTATTCTTCTCCTTAACTTTAAAAATCTGCCTGTACCTTCACAATGTTCGCTGTTAATCCTGATGATCGTCCTAAAACTTGTATTGCAACTCCTTTTGGCAATTTTATGTATAACTTTATGCCATTTGGTCTTCGCAATGCCAGTGCTACTTTTCAACGTTTGATAGATCATTGTTTTACGTGGAAGTTTACCCTTTGGTTATATGCTACATTGATGATTCATATTAGTTGCTTCTCGTTTCTCCGGAGGAGCATCTTTCTCATCTTCGTACTGTTTTCTCTCGTTTATCTCAAGCTGGTCTTCGTTTAAATTTCGAGAAATGCATTTTGGGTGCTGCTTCTCTTCATTTTCTTGGCCATAAAATTTCTGCATCTGGTCTTTCTCCACTACCTGATCGTGTTTCTGCTATTCATGATTATCCTCTTCCTACCACTCAGAAAGATCTTCGTGCTTACCTAGGTCTCCTTAATTTTTATCGTCGTTTCCTCCCCAAGGCTGCTGCCATATTAGCTCCAGTTACTGCTTTGCTTGTTCAAGGTCGTCGGGGAAGCTCGACAATGGTTAATTGGACTGATGCTGCGTGTGAGGCTTTTGAACAGAGTAAAACTTTATTGGTCAACAACACTCTTCTTGTTTTTCCGGAACACGTTGCTGAAACTCGCCTATTTGTAGACGCCAGTGATTATGCTGTAGGAGCTTCACTAGAGCAACTGCAAAATGGTGCTTGGCTTCCTCTCGCTCTTTATTCTCAGAACTTCCTCCTGCTGTCACTCGCTATAGTACTTTTGGTCGTGAGCTATTTGCTGTATATTCTTCAATTAAATACTTTAGATATTTTCTTGAAGGTCGTCAGTTTTATGTTCTCACGGATCATAAACCACTCACTTTGGCTATTACTTCTGTTTCTTTACACTATTCTCCTCGTTTTTCATCTGGATTTTATTGCCCAATTTACTACTGATCTTCGTCACATTCCTGGTTGTGTGATAACTCTAGTGCTGATGCTTTATCTCGTATCCAGGTTAATGCCATTATGCCTTTGCCTACATTATACTACTCTGCTATGTCGGCTGCTCAAATGGGGGAGGATCTTATTCTTCCTGCTGATACTTCTATCAAACTTCAAACTCTTTCTTTACCTGATTCTACTGTTCCTCGTGTGATTTGTGACATTTTCACTGGCCAGAGTCCGTCCTTTTAGATATACCTTCTGCTTTTCGAAAAACAGGATTTTTGGCTTATACCCTTCTTCTTCTTTCTCTCCTGGTATTCGTGGTTCTCAAAAACTTTGATCCTCTCGTTTTTTTTGGCCTAACATGCATACTGACATCTCGTTTTGGGCTTGTTCATTTATTGCTTGTCCAAAAACCAAAGTTCATAGACATACTAAACCTCCTTTAGGTTCATTTCCTTTACCCTTTTGTCGTTTTGATAGTCTTTATCTTGATCTTTGTGGTCCTCTTCCGCCTTTGCGTGGGTGTACTTATTTATTGACTATGGTTGACAGGTATACTCGTTGGCCTGAAGTTATTCCTCTTTCTTCTCCTACTGCGGAAAATATTGCTACAGCTTTTCTTACTAATTGGGTGGCTCGTTTTGGTGTTCCTTCCTCTATTGTCACAGATAATGGCCCACAATTTCGTTCCCATCTTTGGCGTGATTTCTTATCTCTCCTTGGTATTGAAAATATCCATTCCAGTACTTATCATCCTCAAGGAAATTCTTATGTCGAGCGCCTTCATCGCCAATTAAAAGGCTGCTTTGCGCTGCCCTCCCCTTAATTCCGCAACATTGGGTGCGAGGAATTTCTTCTCTTGTTTTGGCTTGTTCTTCGATTAAGGAAGATTTTGAAATCTTCTGCCAGCTGAAACTAGTCTATGGGTTCACCCTTGCGTCTTCCTGGGTCAATTTTTTTTTCTCTTCTTCTATTGGAGTTTAATTTTTCCGGTTTATCCTTCTTTTCTCTCTAAGCTTTGTTCCATTCTTCTTCTTTCTTCCTTCTCCTGCTCGTTCCCAATCACTGCTGATTTACTTACCAAGATTTAGATTTCTGCTACTCAGTATATTTCTTCGTCATGGACTCTCATCGTTTCCTCTACAAAACTACTAGAGTATACTGGTCCTTTATCTTGTTCTTCGTGCGCTCCGACCTCATTTTTTCACGATTCAAAATGGGACTCGTGTTGAAAATGTTTCGGTTGAACGTATTAAACTTGCTTTCCTTGACTCTTCTGATTCTGACCTTTCTGATAATCTGTTGCACGATAATTCTTTTGTCCTTGATGGTTCTTCTTATGGTTTGGATGGTGATTATAAAATTGGCTCTTCCTCCTTGTTTCCATCTTTTCCTTCAAGAATTGTTCCTGTGTCTTCCTCTCACTTACACGAGGCTGTTGTGGTCCCTACTACAGTTCCACTTTCTGTTACTTCTACTAGTCCTTCTATTACTGCCACTACTTTAGCTGTTTCCCGTCACATGCCTTCCTTGTCTTTTCCTCCTCCGATTTTACCTCCTGTCCTGATTTTGCTTTACCTCCTGATATTTTATCTTTTCCGGTGCCTTGACGTTTCCTCTTGTAGTTTCCGTCTTCTGTATCTGTTGTGCTTTCTCCTTTCTTCCTTCAGGTGCGCATAATATCTCATGACTGTTCGCCTGCTATAGTTCCTTCTTCCTCGCGATTTGGCGTCCGCTATTAAAACCGGTACGTTTCCAGTCTTATGAGAGGGAAGTGTATTCTTATTAGTGACCCTATTTTAATTTTTAATATGTTATATTTTAGTTATAATTTATTTATGAATTTAATTATTTAACCGAGAACATTTATCCAAACATTAGCTTTTATTCACAAATAAAAAAAATACCTTATCTAAACTTCAACTTTAAATGTTTGTAATTTCTATAAAAATAAAGGATCTTATATATAAAATTTAATTCTGTATTTTTCAAGTACTCATATGTAATTATTTATATTATTATTAATTTTGTATTATTATTGAGTTTTTATTAATTGCTATTAATTAATATTATTATTATTCATTTTTATAATTATTATTTTTATTTTATTCCTACGTCACTTGTTAACTGTATTTATTGATATACTTTTTATTGGATTATTACTATTATTATTATTACTTATTATTTATTAACGATTACTTTAATCTCATTCCATATTTATTATTATACATATTGACTTATTGTTATTTATCGTTTAATGTCTAATAATGGTCATTCTTTCCTTAGGTTCGCTTGCTTCTTTCATTTCTAGATCCTTTGTTATTAATTATATGAATGCTCTCAAATTTACTTTTTATATCTATAGATTAACCCTGATTCCACCAGAATGAAAAAAGTCTAACTCATACCACATCTACAACGACATTACTAGAAAGTGTTAACTATTTCGGATTTAGATTTTTATTGATTTAATTCAAACATTACTCATACTCACCAATTTGTTTATGGTGAAAGCTACTATTTTGTAATGATTTTTCTTATCTACAATGTTATTTGTCTGTATATATTAAAATAACCAACCATTTATAATTAGTTACTAAAGATCGAAGCTTGACGTAATAATCCTGCCTCTTCAATCACTATATGGGCTATTATCCTAGTAATTACTGATCTATCAGGAATATACTATATATATATATTATAATATATACTATATACTATACCTATATATATATAACGGGCTATACTTAATTTATATTATCATATAACTAATACTAATATGGACTATATTATTATATATAATCATATCTCCTATATAATAGCTATATTACTTAATACTAATATATATATATAACTTACTAGGTATATGAGACCCTCATTTGTGCCTGAAAACACACTGAATTTATTTTAAATAATACCAACCAACTGCTTAAACATGATTCCACCAGATGTCTTGCTCTTGTTAGAAGAGTGAATATGGCACGGCCTCAGCCATGATCTGAGTAGTATCTCTACCTTGCGTGCTCGATGGATGCGTAGCTGTCCTGGTGTTGTATTTTAAAATTAAAAAAAAACTGGCCAAACACCACGCGGAAACTGACCAATAGATTTCTCCAATGAAGCATTTGATTCACGCACAAGTATTGAAGAACCTCCATTCTGAACTCCTCTGCTTGCAGTCGTGATAGTTACATCAGATTGATATATTTCATTACACAATAAATTAATCATCGGCTCCACACTTTCAGGATACATCTGCAATCATCATTCATTGCTATTTGGTTTATTTTCTTTGGGAGGCCTTTATAGAACTCACTAGCATTTCTTATGGATCTTTTACTTTAACTTGAATCTTTAGATTTGAACAGAAGCCAATATCTGCCTTATTTTAGTTTCACGGCATATATCTAAGATTGATAACTTTCTGAATGAAGCCCAATTTGATAGAAAACCCTTGATTTTTTGGATTCAGAAGTGGTGTCTGCTGAGGCTACTACTGAAGGGGCTCTTTATTAAGGCGACTTAATATTTTTAACTCAACTGCCAGGAGTTAACGGCCAAATTCTCATTATAAACAATTGAGCTCGTATATTATATAGATATATATATGATATATATATATTATATATATATCATATACTATATATATACTATATATATATAGTATATAGAGCTATATATAATTATTATTATATCTATTATATATATATTACCTTATTAAATTATATATTTATATATAGCTTTGATAATTTTTTTTTTCGCAAAATGTATTAGATTTATCGGGATGTTTTTATTAGATTACTCTATAGATAAAATTCATATGTAATAGTCCGATACTGATTACCGAAAACAGTTAGGATTGTCTAAACCTCTAAAACAGATATACCGATAAAAAAGTGTATCGATCCAAGTACATTATCGCCGATACATGTATCTAGATACTGCCATCTCTGTATATATAATATATATATTATATATATATTATATATATATATATATATATATATATATATATATATAGATATATATATATATTATTTGATATATGTATATATATATCTATATATTACTTATATATATATATTAAACTAACTCTTTTAACGATGCTTACTCCCCGGCAGCTGAAGAGGTAACACGCGTAAGCCACCAGGGGGACCACAGAAAATCGAACTTTAAGGCGGGCTATCCCAAACCAAAAGCTTCGCCACCAACGTGTATACGCAGTCGGAAGTGTGTTAATTAGGTAAATGCCCCCAGGTAGATAAAAATCCAACTGCTAACGCGGAGCATTTGAACCAGCGTCCTCTCGTATGAGAGGGCGGCGACCTCAACCTCCTGCGCACGAGGCGGTAACTATATAATAGTATAATATAGTAAATACTCTCTATAATTAATTAGTATCAAATATATATATAAATTAGCTCAATAGATATATTTATATACTATAATATATTATATATATATATGATATAGTTATATATATATATATGTAGGTAAATTTAAGGACCAACATTGCGTGTAGTGTTGAGACATGAGGTCTAAACCACAAGAAACAAGGGAGTAGCTGGTAAGAGGCTGAGGGAGATGACAGATCTGAAAAAAACATTACTGGGAGGATTACTAAAGCTGGAGCGTTGCTTAGAGTGGGTGGAACCATCAGGAAGGTGGAGGCTGGCGTGGAAAGTGGCTATGGAACCCTCAGGAAGCTTCAGCAATTAAGATAGGTTATAGGAACATGTTGCGAATGACGAGGGCAATAGTATCCTGCTGAGGTGTAACAAATTGATGGCGGAGAAGCGTAATAGACAGTGAGAAAATCAAAACATAGAATAGAGATGGAGCGCATATGAGCCACAGTACTTGATTATGCTGACGGCATTTTGAGGAGGTTTAAAGCAGCTAGGGTCCCCATCAGGCAGTGAGGTAAACGGGATTTTTGCAAAGTGACAGGATGCTATTCAAATCTCTTATGCTTGGTGAGGATAGAGTGAATGTTAAATTTAGCGCAAGATTCAAGTGAAAATTTTATATAATACTATTTTTCTTAAGATATACTCTAAAAATATTAATTAAAGAAGAAAGCCTTTTATTAAATCTCTAAAAATAATAAATTAGAATAATAACACATTTCTTACCTAGGTTTTTTGCATCATTGCCAGAGGATGAACCAGTATTCTTTTCCTTATTAACTCCTTTTTTTCTCTTCGGATGAAGCCTTTTCACCTACGTTTGTTTCAGATGAAAGGGATATTTTCATCACTTACTGAAAAGATGTCTCCAAATAAAACTCTTCAATTTTAATTAATATTATTCATGACAGCACATACTGTTTGTTGAGGGGATATAGTAGAACTATTTCCAGAATTAATGCTTACTTCTTATATTGCTCTTTTGAGACAAATTTGATTGTATTTTCACAGAATCTTTTTTTCTTGGATTTGCAACCTTCCTAGGTGATTTTCTCTTCTCAGTTGTGGGAACGGCATTGCAAGATTTAACATTTTTTACCATATGAAGATTTCTCTGAGAGCATATGTATTTAGTTTCATTGAGTTTGCTGGGGATGTCATATATTTTTATTTACTTGTGCCCGAGTTCAAGGGTAAAATTAAAATGCTTCCTGGTGCTTGGTAGGGAGGAAGAGAATATAGCTTTTCATTCATTGTACTGAAGCGTAATTATCTCCTTAAAAATAATAAACTATTTAATATATGGTTACAATTATCCCAGTAATTATTTTGATCTATTATTATAATATTTTCCTTTCATGTGTGAGTTAAATATAAAAATAGTGTCACTTTCGTTACAAATTAAAATAACTTAGAAATTTGTTCTAAAAATATACAAGCCATCTCAAGTGTGCAATAATTTGCAGCATTTTATAGTATATATATATATATTATATATATATTATATATAATATATAATATATATTATTAATATATATATAATATTATAGTGAGTATATATATATATAGGATATATAAGTTATATATATCTATATGTCTATATATATATATAGTATATATATGTGGTGTGTTGTATAGTGGACGAGTGTGTTGGGAACGGACCGGCTGGGAGACCGAAGAGGAAGTTAGGATGAGTCTGTGAAAAACGAGATGTCTGTAAGGAGGTTCTTTTGTTGAAGAGAAATGTTAGAGTTTGGCCAGAGGCGAGAATAAAAGGTGCGGATTGATATAGGAGCGATAATGCGGGGGTTTTGGTATTGGGGGGCATTGTTGTGGCCCTCGAAAAATGAGAGCCAGTGGGTTATGAAATATCCCTTTTTTCGACACTTGCACGCATTTTTACCATAGTGAGCGGTCCGTCCTGGCCCCATTGATGCACCCCGAATCATAGGAGTGGACCAAATTCTGTCTGTGACGAGCTCTCACTATTAATTGCGTACAGAGGGGGACAGGTAAGGCGTGGGCTTTCTTACGACGTCTTGATGTTCTACCTTACTGCTTTTTCTTATTCCGATGCTTGTAGCGCACACTTACCCCCAATCTCTGGGGAAAGATGGTGAAGGATGAAGAAAAGACAAGAAAGAAACTACTATATTATACCACCCCCTACCTCTGGAAAGCCTATATATATATATATTATATATAATATATTATATATATATATATATATATATATATTATATATATAGTATATATAATTATATATATATATATATATTATATATATTAAATACCTCTAGTATATAAATATGCTGCCCATTATTGCACCTTGAGATCTTGCCTCCTATTTTTAGAAACAAATTTTCTAGTTATTTTAATTTGTCTCGACATACGACAGAAGGTGGACTCATTACTACTAGTATTATATATATATATAGTACTTATATACTCATAGATATATATATATATATATATATTTACTACGTATAACTTATATAATTATATATACTATAGACCTTCTATATCTGATATATATACTATATATTTATATATCTTTCTTTTCTTTCTTTCTTCACCTTTCCTCTTGCCCAAGATGGAATATTTTAGCGGTAAGGTGCCTCGCTCAACAGCATCGTGAAAAGAAAAGCCCGCCAGTAGGAGAACCATGGGACAAACGTCTAAGAAAGCCCAGCCTTACCGCCTACTTTATACCCATTAATTAGTTTGAACTCGTCACAGACAGAAAATCCACCTAGAGCATCATGGGACCGCGACGGAACCCTCACTATGGTAAATCCTCAATGTAAGGGTTCATCCCCTTAGCCCAGCCCTTTTGGAAAGGTGGGCCACAACCATGCCCCCATTCAAAACATCCACCAGCTCTTCTCCCTCATTCATGCACCTTTGTTTCGCCTCCTACCAAACTCCTATTTCTACTGCGGCTCTCGCCAATGTCGTTCACTACGACTCATCCACTTATCTTCATCTCGGTCTCCCAGTCCACCGGTCGTGTTCCCAAACACACTCACCACTATCACCGCTTAACCAACCTACTATCATTCATCCTTTCCACATGACCAAACCATCTCAACATACTTTCATTTAATTCTCTCATTTACCCCTTTCTTCACACCACACCACTCTCTAATACGTTCATCCTCTCTTTATCCAATTCTTCTCACAACCTAGCACACCCCTAAGATTTTGTCCATCTGAAACATTGAACTTTAGATCTATACTTTTATTCCAGAACCATAGTCTCACTACCATACAATAACACATGTTAACAACATTACCCTCATGTAAGACCCTTAGCACACTAAGGACTTAGTCCCTTTGCATTCACCAACTATTTAATTGCACCAGCCACCTTCCTGCCAATTCACAACTTTCCTACTACACTCTGGATCGTCCGTTCCCTTCTCACTTTCCTACAATATACCCTAAATATTAAACTCAGACACTTGTTCAGGTGCTCACCTTCACCATCTAACATAACTTCACACTGTAAGGAGGTGTCCTCTCACTACAACCATAACTATTACTCTTATCCACGTTTAACCCTTTCAAGGCCCCTCCTTTCACACACCCTCCTGCCAATCTCTCTATCAATCCTCTCAAAACTCTCTTCAGAATTCGCCACACAAAACCAAATCATCCATGTATAATAGGTAGGGCACCCTCCAACTCAACTCCATTTCTATCCCACCATATTCTAAACACCATTTTCCTGCCATCCCACCTCAAATTCTTTCATAACCCCATCCATTACAAATTGAATAACCAAGTGGAGACATAACACAACCTGTCTTACTCCGCTATTAATCACTAAACCAATCACCATTTATTCTAATTTATCATTTACACACGCTTCACTAATCGTTCATACATTACTTTGAAATTTTCCAATCAGTAAGCCTACACCAACACCATTATATATTCTCACTATAACCATCCTGCCAATAACGTTATATTATATTTTATATATATATATATATATCTTCCACATATTAAACTCTTTATCATACTTGCATTAAACCCATATTAAACCTAACATTAATATTTATTCTTTTTTTCTCCCTCATTTTCTCAATTCATAACAGTGTTTCAAATGTAAAGATTTGATCCACACATTCACTCTACCACTACTTCTAAAACGCATACCTTGTTACTTCTCAACCCAATCAGTCCTTCTTCAGTCACTCGTAACGCACTCTTTTCGAACCTCAAAAATTACCAGCATTATACATTTCCCTTTACATAACACTCAATACTTATTCTCCCCTATAATTTCTACAGTTCCTTTTCTCCCTTACCCTTAATATATACAAGTGAGGTACTTTTACCGCCTCTCCTCCAATCCCTTAGGAACTATACCTCCATTCCATAAACGCATTTATTACACAACTTCCAAATCCAATCAATCACCATCTCGCCTCCTTGCTCTTGAATCATTTCAACTAGTAATTTCATCATATATATCTGTGCAGATTTACCATATTCTTCACTTTCTCACCTCTAACCATACCTCCTCCTTACTTTAATTAACCTCTCCCAAAATACCTATCCTTTCTTGCACCATCAAAACGCATCACATTCATCTTAACACCCTCATCATTACTGTTAAATATTGTGCAGATTTTCGAAGTGTTTCATTCACACTCTTCTTACATCATCCTGATGACTTCACAGTTACAAAAGCAACATCCTTATATCATAATTCTAAGCAGATTCCCCTATTCTCATTCTTAAAACCTATTTCGCGCTTCCTTTTCCAGAAGAGCTTCCTATTTCCTTGTATGTACTCTCAATTCATCCTCCTTCCAAACTGTTCATTTACCTCTTGTTTTCCTCCTACACAACCTTTTTAAGTATTCTTTTTTTCCTCCGTATTCCTTAATTCCAAGCATCTTTCTTTTTGAATCTTCATCATTTGCATTTTAGTACATTCACCATTCGCTTCTTTTTACCCTTTAACCGCTTGTCATCACCTCTTCATTTCCACCATTCGCTGTTTAACATTCTTACTTCTACTACTAACTTTAGCACACACACACTTCCTTTGCATACTAATCAATTGCTTCCTTCATTTGCCCCCAGTTTTGTTGTATAGGTATATATTAATATATATTATATTATTATATATATATAATTACCATATAGGTTAGGCAATATAATATATATGTTATATATATATATAAATATGTATCATATATTATATATATTAATATATATATATAATATATTAATATATATATATATATAATATATAATATATTATATATATAAAGTATTATATTATATATATAAATTATATTATATATATATATATTATATATTATTTATATATATATGAGTATAGTTATTAGTATTATAGTTACCGTTATAGTTAAGGCAATGGGTACTCTAATATATAATAGGGTACTATATTAGTTATAGCTATAATCGTAATGTTTATATTAT
>JABUQX010111646.1:55000-66476 GCA_015478945.1 Trachelipus rathkii | reverse complement strand
CTAGAATTTCAAATGTATCTAAAATGTTGTCTGCATAAAAATTCCTTATGTCTTCCATGCTAGGCAGCTATCTAGATTCTCTTTCGTAAAAACTGTCGAGAAAAATTATTTAAAATGTTTGCCATATCAGCACTGTTTGATTTTAAATTACCATTAATGTCCAGTAAAGGTCCAATTGATTCCTTAATGGAACTTTTGTTATTAACATATTTGTAAAACTTTTTAGGATTAATTTTACATTCACGAGCAATATTAATTTCATAGTTTCGTTTATAATATCTAATTAATCGTTTGCAGCTTCGCCGACAAGCTATGTAACTATTATTATTTTCCACTGAAGGAGACGACTTCCATAGTTTATATGCTCTATTTCTATTACTTAAAGAATCTCTAATTTCATTATTCCACCATCTTGGCTTTGAATTTGGTAAAGTTAGCTTCATTTTATATGGAACAAAATCTTTTTCTTTGTCTTTAAATATTTGTAGAAACGTATCCCACATTACATTTGCATTTCCTGTTAATATCTCATCCCAGTCATAGACAGATAAACTGTCTTTTAAGCCATTAAAATTGGCGTTCTTAAAATCTGGAAATTTCAAGTAATTGTTGTGTATTTTGTTTTCAATATTAATGGTAAATTTAATCATGTTATGATCACTTTTACCAATGGGTTCTATAACCTCAAAACTACTTACCAAAAGTTCAAGTGACTCACTATTAATAGGTCTAAAATATTGTTTTCCCTCGTAGGGCAATCAATTATTTGAAAAAGGAAATTATCTCCTAAGAATTTTAGTAATCGCTTTCCTTCTGGGTCTGCATCAAGTAAATTATAGTCGATATTTGGGCAGTTAAAGTCTCCTACAATTATTGTGAATCCTTCTGAGACTCTGCTCAATTCTTTATACAAAGCTACATCTATTACTGATTGTGAGGACGGTGGACGATAGACATTTATTAAGTTCAATTTTATATTCGATGTTTCTATTTTAACACCAAGTATATCAATTTCATTAACATCAGCTAGTTCCAGCTGAGTAGTTAGATATATATTTTTAATGTAAATCATAACGCCACCCCCTTCCTTATTATTGTTTCTATCCTTGAAGTATAATTTATAGCCATTAATTTGAAATTCCGAAACAAAATCACGATCTTTAAAGTTGCACCATGTTTCATTAATTGTAATTATATCGTAATTTTCTATATAAACAATAGCTTTAAATTCATTTATTTTGTTCCGGATACTTCTTGCGTTAAAAGATACCGCTTTCATTTCGCACATATCGAGCGAGGACTTGGACCGTTCCGAAAAACCTGTTTCTTAGCAATTGTCTCTCTGTGTATTTTTCTAACCTCTGTGTCCAAGAGTCGACCCAATCTTGCATCACCAATGTCATTCAAATGAACCCCATCCCTTGCAAATAAACAATTTTGATCAGTAAAACTTCCCCAAAAATTAGCAAAAGAGACGTTTTCATCCTTGCAAATTTCTTCCAGTCTGGTGTTGAAAAATATAGCCTTGCTGGAAAATCTTAAACCCATTAAATTACGAGGCAAAATTCCCAGACACAAAACATTACCTGTTTTTTCTTTCAGATTTTTAATTAGTCTTCTATATTTGATGATAAGTTCGTTGACCACAGTTTCCTTTTGGTATACGTCATTCGATCCAATCATGACACATACTAGACTCTTATTATCCTTAACTTGTAAATCCTTCAATTCATTTTCAAAATTATGGATTCTTCCTCCCGAAACGCTTTTATATTTTCTTTTTGTAGGATTACGCGAAATAAATTCTTTATTCATGTTACGTACCATTGAAGTTCCAATCAAAACTGTTTCAGTTTCACATTTTTCAACTTCTAAGAGGGAAAAGGGATTCGAGGTCGGTAGTTCAAAGTTAGGTCTTAATTTGGGTTTGACTCCATTAGAGACCCTCGTAAATTTGTCTTTGTCATTGTCCTTTCGAATGGTCACTTTGTTTTTTCTCTGTATTTCTACACAAGTCTAAATTGTTTTTAAAAGAACTTAAGGCTCTTTCAGCCACATAAGTCCCCTGTGAAACATTATTAACTTTGCTCATCAAATTCTTTGTTCCAATGATTAAGGAATTTTGTTTAGGGGAGTTAGTCACATTTATGTTTTTCTCTAAGTTACCTATCATATTTTTTAGACCAATGATTTCATTTTGAATATTCTCTATATTTTTTTCAAAGCTACAGAAGTAGCAGACAGAAAATTTATTAGCCAATGTATTTTCAGGAAAATCTGAATACCACCGGCTAGTATTACAACAAGAGCAAGTGAAGCGGGTTGCAGGCATTGTTAAAATTTAAATAAGTTGCTTCACCAAAAGCAAAATTATTAAAAATAAAAATAAAAATCTGAAAATTTTATGTTATTAGAATAATATGCATTATCACTACCATCACAATCACCATCACTTTTACCATCATTAATAAAATTGTAATTATTCACTAGGCCCTAACTAACAAGATCTTCATCATTATCCCTATAAATGGTTATATTCTACTGAACAAATATAGAAGCTTCCTTCCTTCATTTACATAGCTCCGAATCGCTATTTCCTCAGATAATATCTCATTCTTCTTCAAAAACATATATTGTGTTGATCGCTGATTTCCTTAATATACATTAAATAAGACTGTTATTATATAAAGTTTATTTAACTCCACGAACTCTCAAATTATTTTGGTATTATGATTATTTCTAATTGACAGAATTTGATTATTGTTCGCTTTCTTTTCACCAACGTAGTAGAATCGTCAAACATCTGAGTTAATTCCACCGTTAAATTTACTTAAAGATAAGGTACAATATCCACATATATCCTCAGCTCAAACTTTAATATATGATGAGCAGGACCGCTTTTTTGTGCTCAAGGAAAAAGATGCAGAAACAGGAGAGAGCTGTCAAGAAAACTACCCCGGTTTCTATAAATAAATCTTGATCTATAAAATAAATACATTAAAAATCTCAAAATTATCGCGTTATTGACTATTAATAATACAGTTTTAATTATTATTCAAAGGGGTATTTTTATGCGCTCTAAAAAGTTGTTGTAGCTAACCACGTTCCACTCCACTTCATTGTATAAAATATTAAATTAAGTTGCTTCACCCAAAAGCAAAAATTATTAAAAATAAAAAAATTAAAAAATAAAAATTGAAAAATTAAACTTCAATTAGAGTTGCATTATTATAAAATTATAAATATCTTAATTTTATTAAACTGAAATAAAAAATAGTTATTTTAAATATATATTGAACCTAGCAATTAAAATTATCATGATATAATTGTTCTATCTTTTCAATAAATTTTCCTATTATTTTTCCTATCTGTTTTAATATTCCTGATACACAATTTTAACACGTCTTATCGGAGTTTGGAATTGTACTATGATCAGAAGAAGAAGAAGTAAGTAGAAGAAGAAGAAGAAGTCAGAATGAGGAAGTAAGAGAAGTTAAAGAAGAAGAAGAGAAGATATGAAGATATAAGAACTAACAGAACTATACTCAAAACACCAACTAGTGCTAAACACATTACACAGTGCCACGTCACAGAGACTAAGATCATGTGAGAGATATGAGAAATGGATAGGAGGAAAGAAAGATAAATGTAGAGTGAAGAATAAGAAAGAATGGGAAAGGAGTATAAAAGAAGAGAAGGTAAGATAGCCAAAAGAATGGATAGAAATACAGAATGAACGCTGTGAACAAACAGAGTTGCCGCGCACTTTTGAAACAGACGATCGCCTGGGAATCTGGCAATGAGACACAGAGAGAGATATGTTGCACGAACTTTAAGAAGATAGGAGATAAGAGATAGAAGAAAGAAGATAGAAAGATATATCGTATGCAAAGAACTGACAGACTTTGTACAAGAGACACCGAAGCTAGCAAGCTCACTTTGACAGTCACTTCTCAGAGCCTTTCTGCGAGGGAATAGAATTTGCGACGCTCAACCGCCATAATAAGCAGTTGAGGAGATATAATCTCCTCTCAGACAGGCATATATACTCCGCTTAATACTCTCATTACAAATAATAATAAATTAGATATTTGTGTGAATATGAGTATAGATGTCACCTCTGGCTATAGAACTCTGTTATAGAAATTAACTCACGCCTAACAAGTGGCTCGGAAAATCAAAAACTATTATATTAAGAAATTAGAGACGCACGCTCGCTGTATACGTCAAGTGGACGGTCTATCCAGGCTTAGTATCTGTCTATTAAATTATATCTCTAGAAATGTAGGTAGGGAACTCATTCAAAAAATTGTTAATAACAAAATATATTATTGATTAATGTGACGATGATGTCACCGGACTTGAATGTTAGAAATTAAACCCTCTAAGTTGAGGTGGACTATCAAAAATAACTGTTTTATTACAAATTAGTGACGATAGTTGATCAGATGAAGGAGTCAACCATGCTATAGAACGTTAGAAAATAATACCCTCTAAATTTGGTGGACATCAAAATAATGTTAATACAAAATATTATGATAATGTAATCGATGATGTGTCACTCGGCTTAGAACTATTATATATATATATATATAGTTAGTGAAATATATTATTATATAACCTCATCTAAGCGGTGAAATTCAATTCAAAAGTTACTGTTAATTACAAAAATTAAGGATGTTTTAAGTGTGATCACAATGAGAGCCGAGCAGACTTAGAAGAGCGAGACATAGAACAGCTGTTAATCATATGCAAAGACAGATAATAATTAACTCTATAAGGTGCTACAGAGACATCTATAGATATAATACTTGTTCTCCAATCTAGATTTTCAGAGATATCTCTGTGCTGCCTTCCACTGTGCTTATTTTCTGAGAGAGGCAATGGGTCACTCTTTCTCTATATAATTAAACGTCAAAATATATATCTAAGATTAATTCAGAAAATGTCTTCAATAAGTGTCTCGTCTTAGCATTTTTCGAGCGTTAAATATCTTACATTTCTCTCATGTTGCTATTTTATTAATTATATGAAGTATAGAGTGATGGACTTTCAAGCTCAGGCTATCGTGAGTTGTGTTTGACGAGTTCCAACAAGAACACCAAATTTACCATATATAAAGAGAATGTTTAATTCTCAAATACATTTTGGCTGAATGAAAATTATAAATAGACTCTGACTGTGTTGCTCGATACATTGATAATCACATTCATCTTCGATATAGCTAAGAGGACCTATACGAGCTCACTCTACTCTCAGTACATGCGTATATATGAAGGATACAAGTGTCTCTTGTCGAAATATTGTTTGAAAATTACGTTTATGACAAAAGTTTAATGCCCATTACTCGGTTACATCATTAAAATATACATATATCTAAAGAAATTGCCTGTAATCGACATTGTCAAATTATATAGTATTATTGATTAAATCTTCTAAATTAAATCCTCTCAAATCTTCTTGTACTCTAAAGAATGAAGGAAGAAGAAGAAGAAGAAATGAAAGAATGATAAAAGGAAGTAAGATAGAGCAGCAATAAACCAAAGGGGAAGAATAAGAAAAGAAAAAGTTTAAAGAAGAAGAAGAAGAAGAAGAAGAAGAAGATGAAGAAGAAGAAGAAGAAGAAGAAGAAGAAGAAGAAGAACAACAAGCAACAAGAAAATCAAGAAGAAGAAGAAGAAGATAGAAGAAGAAGAGAAAGAAGAATGAGAAGAATAAGAAGAATAAGAATAAGTATATAAAGATAATAAGAATATAATATATAAATATAATATATATGAATTAAGAATAGTAATAGAATTGAAAGAAGTAAAGAAGAAGTAAGAGTAATGAAGCTAAAGTATAGAAAGAAGAAGATTAGAGAAGAAGAAGAAGAAGAAGAAGTAGATGAAGAAAGGAAGATGAAGAAAGAATAAGAAGAAGGATGAAGAATAAGAAAGAAGAAGAAGAAGAATAAGATGAAGAATGAAGAATAGAAGAAGAAAGAAGAAGAGAATGAAAGTAATAATTGAGAAAATGAGAGAGAAGATGAAGAAGAAGTAAAGTAGAAGAGAGAGTTAAATGAAGAGAATGATAGAAAGTAAAGAAGAAGAAGAAGAAGAAGAAGAAGAAGAAGAAAGATAGAGTAAATAGAAGAAGAAAGAAGAAGAAGAAGAAGAGAAGAGAAGAAAAGTAAAGAATGAAAGAGAAGAAGAAAGAAGATAGAAGATAAGTAAGATATAGAAGGAATAGAAGAAGGAATGGAAAAGTAAGAAGAAGAATAGAAGAAGAGTGATATAAAGTATAAATATTGCCTAGTTATTATAGTAATAGTATAGTATTATAGTAAAGAAAGAAATAGGTTATGGTATTAGTATTGGTAAATATAATAAGTAAAGATATAAATATAAGTAATAAGATAAGTGAAAATATATAGTGAGTATATAGAAGTATATATATAAGTAATATGTCCTAAACTAGTATATAGGGATTTAAAGAATTGTGTATAAATGATAAAATAGTAATAGTAAGAAATGTAGATTGTTAGTATTAAAAAAATATAGAAATCAGAAATAAGGAAAAGAGTAAAGAAGAAGAAAGAAGAAGTAAGTAATAAGAAGAAGAAGATAAGAATAGAATGATAAGAAAGAAGTTAAAGAAAGAAGTAAAGAGTATAAGTAAAGAAAAGAAGTATAAGAAATAGGTTAAAAGAAGAGAGAAGTACATAATCAAAGAAGACGAAGTAAAGTGACAATATATAAAGGAGGAAGAAGAAGAAGAAGAAGATGAAGAGACCGGAGCAGCCGCTACCACCAATCGAGGTGTCACCACCAAAAGCAAAGAAATATATCGTATGTTAATGTTAAGTATAAAGAAGAAAGTAATGTAAGAGAAGAAGAAGTGAAATAAAGAAGAAGAATAAGAAGCAAGAAGTCTACCGTTGGGTGAAAGACTGAAGTAAAGAAAGTAAAATAACTTAGAATAGTAAAGAAATAAATAATAGTCATCAGAAGAATGAAAGACAATCGAAGAAAGAAAGAAGAGAAGAAGAAGAATAGAAGAAAGATAAAAGAAGAGAAGGAAGTGAGATAGATGAAAGAGCGTGAGTAGGTAGAAAGAAGTATAGATAGAGAAGATAAGAAGTAAGAAGAAGGGAGTAAAGAAGAATGAAGAAGAAGTAAAGAATAGAAAAGAAGTAAGAAGAGAAGAATAAGGAAGAAAGAAGAAGAAGAAGAAGAAGAAGAAGAAGAAGGAGAGAAGTGATAAGTAAGTGAAGAAAGATAGAAGGAAGAAGAGAGAAGTAAAGTAGAAGAGAAGAAGAAGTAAGAAGGAAAGAAGAAGATGAAAGATAAGAAGAAGAAGAAGAGAGAAAGAAGAAGAAGAAGTAAGAAGAAAGAAGTAAGAGTAGGAAGATAGAACATATCAACTACTAGATTACTAGCGGGAGAAAGAAGCACACGCACTAGAGATCATAAAGTGACTCTTTACAGTCTTACTGTCAAGGGCTAGTCTAGAGGAGAAGAAAGATGGTAGGGTAGCATCCGAGAGCTTATGTAATACGTATATAATTAAAACCCTCTAATTAACGTATGAAATCATAACTTCACCTCAAATATATGATTACTACTTTAATCTCAGCTTGGCATTGAGTACAGTGGAAGCAAAATTTACTTCTTGAAGTATAGATGACACTCAAGTCGTATTTTATCAGATCAATTTCCGTCGACTGTAGTAAGTTGATGTATGTAAATAACCCTCTAAGTAGGGCAAGTCACAGATTCAAAAATCACATTGTTTTCATTATATATCTCTAAGATCGAGTAGTATGTTTCGCACTCTGAAAGTTGAGGTTCATTCTAGAGCAGTTTTAAAGGAATGCAAGTTAGAAGCTTAATCTTCAGTGAGTGGACATGCACAACATGTTATGGTACACACATTAGTGTAATATATACATGACCATTATTTGCAAACAGATGTAAATTTGGAAAATTGTGATGCGGACTAAGATAATATTGCATGAGTTTGTTCGTATCGATGCATTGTTCACCGTGTGGATCGATCTCAGTATATGCTCTAGAATAACCCTCTATATGATGGCCACTATTATTATAACCGTCAATTACAAAAATCACCGTAACGATGTCTGGTGATCTCTCTCTGATCTGTTAGGATCATCGCGCTTTAGTAATCAGATCTATATACGTAGACCTCTACCTGTGGACAGTTACAACATTATTCAATTGTTAATTACTAATTATCACAAATATTATGATAATAGTGATCGCATTAGATGTACACCCGTCTGGTTCGGTTATATACGAGTTACAGAAAAAATTAGAACCCTCTAAAAGCACGAGATGAAATAACATCAATAGCCTGTTATATGAATTTATATATAAAGAACCTTCGTCTTATGTAGTGATTCTCAATGACGTTAATCACCACAAAAATTGCGTCTATCCTGAAAAACTGTGTAGAATGTGGCGCTAACTAACATGCGTGTGAGATTAGAGTCATCGTTAGCAGCTAGGAAATTGTACCTTCGTCAAGTGTATTGAACGTTGGTGTAATATATCCTATGTAGAATACACGCTCTCAATATTTTCATAAAGTACTCGAGCGCCGTCTCACCAAACATATTGTGACCCAAGGTATTGCAGCGAAATATATATAAACAAACATGTATTCAAAATAGATTCTCCAATTAAGTTCAGTGTTGGAGTCTACCATCCTCTCATTCTTGAAATTAATGCGTTTTTACCTAAAGTAAGATTCGTATGTGAGGTTTGTAATGTATCCACAGTGAGAACGCAAGATTCCTTTTCAGAGATGATTTATCTTATCCCTGGCTTGGCGGAAACAGATCGTATGTGTTAGTCACTCCTAGTTCTTAACACCTTCTGACATCTTCATTAAGAGAGTAATTCTAATTAGCAGATCCTCACTCTTGTATATCTCTATTACAATACGTAATGTGAATTATGTATATTAATGGTCTTTGCTATGGTTTATTTAGTTTGAAAAAATCATTTATGACTAAATTATGTTTATGCTCCATTACTTCGTTAGTTTAAATGGCGGGGGTTGTGCCGGTCGATTTGGCCTGTAATCTGGATCAAGGGCAGCCGCAAAAATTTATCCGGCACTTTTGAAAACTTTATATTTAAATTATTTCCTACTCAATCTTCAGTTCATCTAAAGAATGAGGATATCTAATTCAGCGTAGTTCGATTGAGCTCATTAATGATTTACCTATTCTCACATTCTCAGGGATTAAATTTGGTTGCCCTGTATCTTTGTTAATTCTTTCAATTTTTATTACTATTGTTCATTATTTGAAGTATGGCTCCAAAACTGCACTGCGTATTCCAGATGAAGTCTAACTAATGTTTTATAGAGAGGAAGTATATATTTTTTTGATTATATTCGAAGTTAATAATGGACAATAAAATCCTAGAGCTTTATTGGCTTTTTTAACAGCTTCAGAGCACATTGCTTCGCAAACTTTAAATCCTTATTAATTTATACTCATAGATCCTTTTCCTCACTGAAATCATAAATCTTTTAGATAAACTGTAGTACATCATATTATTTGTATACATATGCATTGATCCTACTGTTCACAAAAATGTATAACCATATAACATTTATCGGAGTATTAAATTTCATTTGCCATGTTTTGGACCAATTTTACAATCTGTCAAGTCGCTATTTGGAGTAATGATAATCTTTCTCATCATATTATCGATTTCCAAGTATTTATACTGTTAATCATTACATTGCAAATTTATACTCGATTGAAGATGCCTAATTATATAATCTATTTCATACTATTGAATCTTATTATACAAATTAATATTAATGGAACTAGATATGGAGAGACTCCAGGACAGTTATCACTGGGGTGATACACTCAACTAGATAACATTCGTCTCATACATGAGAGTCATTCACCATGAATAACTGACATCGGTTGTTGACGATCCGAGAAGATCCAATTTTAATACCAATTTAAAAGTTTATCCCGAATAAACCATGAAGCTCTAAGCTTTTCCAATAATCTTAGATGAGGGTACAGGTATCAAATGCTTTTTGAGAAAGTCTAAGAGGTAAATGACATCGTGAAGCATTTATTAATTAATCTTACATTCAGTTATAAACCACATTTTAAAAAAAATTTCTAGCATAAATTTGTAAGGCTAATGATTCTTATTTCATTCTAAAAAATTCACGTGTATTAGGGAATCTGTAGCTTAATCCTAGAATGATCTTCAAGAAGTGCAATCATAACCTATTAGTTTAGTATATGCTCAAATAAATTTTAACCAAACTATAGATTAGTTACAAGCTTAAGTATATTTAGGTCTTTTTAGTTATCGAATCCTTAACGATCTATATTGAAAATGGGATATAATTAATTATGGCAATTTTAAATCAATAGAAGGAAACTTATTTACCTTAATATCTTTTATATAAAAGACTTTTAATTGTTAAAATAGCTTAATTGTCATAAGGATCATATGGATTACCTATATAGGTGAGTGTCTCATTTTCGAGAATTTTATTGAGATGCGGCGGTTGGAATAGTATCGCCAATGCTGGTCGTCAGCGATATACTCTCTCATTACATAATCTACTCTGAAATACTGTGGAAAGCACACTTCCTCTTACCTAGATAATTTTCAAATGAGCTATCATGAACAATGTATGATCTGCATGAAAATTTTCCTCTCATGCTCCATTTCATTGCTAGGCAAGGCTATCTAGATTCTCTTTCGGTAAAATGAACTGTCGAGAAATAAATATTATTAAAATGATATTGTCATATCAGCACTGTTTGATTTTAAATTACCATTAATGTCCAGTAAAGGACCAATTGATTCCTTAATGGAACTTTTGTTATTAACATATTTGTAAAACTTTTTTATGAGGAAGATGAAAGAAGTAAAGTAAGTAAAGGAGAGGTAGGGAAAGGAAGGAAGGAAAGAAAGAAAGAAGAAGAAGAAGAAGATAAGAAGAAGAAGAAGAAGAAAGAGAAGATATGAAAGAATGAGAGAGAAGAAGGAAGAGAAGAAGAAGAAGAAGAATGAAGAAGGAGGAAGAATGAAGAGAAGAGAAGAGAAGAAGAAGAAGGAAGAAGAGAAAAGAAGAAGAAGAAGAAGAAGAAGAAGAAAAAGAAAAAGAAAAAGAAGAAGAGAGAAGAAGGAGAAGGAGAAGGAGAAGGAAAGGAGAAGAAGAAGAAGAAGAAGAAGAAGAAGAAGAAGAAGAAGAAGAAGAAGAAGAAGAAGAAGAAGAAGAAGGAAGAAGAAGAAGAAGAAGAAGAATAAGAAGATGAAGAAAGGAGAAGAAGAAGTAGAAGAAGAAGAAGAAGAAGAAGAAGAAGAAGAGAAGGAAGAGAAGAAGAGAAGAAGAAGAAGAAGAAGAAGAAGAAGAAGAAGAAGAAGAAGAAGAAGGAAAAGGAGTAGGAGAAGGAGAAGGAGAATGAGAAGGAGAAGGA
>JABUQX010111646.1:30000-32500 GCA_015478945.1 Trachelipus rathkii | reverse complement strand
TCGTGAATTTTCAAATTCTCTTCCACTGGTGGCAAGGGTTCGGAATTCCCCTGCTATCACATTAATCTTTTCGTGAATGGTGATATAGCGTATACCATATTAATAATAATAGTGATAGTGGTAATTATGTTAATAATGTTATTAATAAGCAAATAGTGGTGAATAATTTAAAATACAGTGAATATAGTGTATAGCGTAATAATATTAATTTATTAAGTGAATAGTTGTGAATAATTTAAAATACAGTGAATATAGTGTATAGCGTAATAATATTAATTAAAAAGTGTATAGCATAATAATAATAATAATAATATTTAAATATAGTAAATAGTAGAGATTATTAGTGAAATATAATGTAAAAATTTTGTTAAATATAGTGTTTGGCACAATAGTAATAATAATGATAGTAATAATTGTATATGTATGTATATTTATATATGTATTTTTATGTGTATGTACGTATGTATTTGTATATGTATATATGTATTTTTTTAATATTTTATATTTATTTATTTAAAAAGCGCCCGGTAGCTCAGTGTTAGAGCACTCACCTAACAAAGTGAGGGTCCCAGGTTCGCAACTGGTCGGGTGGGAGAATGTGAGCGAAAGGGAATTCTCTCCTTAGGCTTCTCCGTCTTGCTCAGACAAAAATCGAGGACACCCCCTCCTAGATTAGGGCTCTGCCCGTGAGTGGTGGTGTTTATCTTCTGTAAAAAAAAAAAAAAAAAAAAAATAAAATAAAATTACTGCTTATAATCACACCTAAATCTTTTTCTTGGTCTACAGACTCAAGCCAATCCCCATTCATATCGTAGTTAAAATTTTTATTTGAGTAACCTAGGGGTAGAACCTTACACTTTTTACTATTAAAATTCATTTGCCACTTATCTACCCACCCAAGAAGTTTATCAAGATCATTTTGAATCTTTATTCATCCTTCACTATTCCTAACTGAGGTGGCTACTTTAGTATCATCTGCAAACTTAGAAACCTTGCATTTAAGTCCCTGGTCTAAATCATTTATATATATGAGGAACAATAGTGGCCCTAGCACTGAACCCTGTGGGACACCACTCTTCACTATTTCCCATGATGATTTATTGCCATTTAGATGTACACACTGTTTTCTATTTCGCAACCACTCTTTAATCAAACCATGTACCATTCCACCTATACCACATTGCAATAACTTCTTCATCAGCCTTATGTGGGGAACCTTATCAAAAGCTTTACTAAAGTCTAAATATACAATATCAACTGGATCTCCTCGGTCAATGCAGTCAGTAATGTATTCCATAAATTCTAAAAGGTTTGTCTGACATGACCTACCCTTTCTGAAACCGTGCTGGGAGTCATACAATACCTTGTTATCTTCTAAATATTTCTCTATATGACCTTTCAGTAACTTTTCCAGAACCTTTACAACCAGAGATGTTAAGCTAACTGGCCTATAATTTCCCAAATCTTCCTTACAACCTTTCTTATAAATAGGCACAACATATGCTGTTTTCCAGTCATCTGTCGCTTAAAAATCAAATACAGTGCCTTCGCAATGCTGATACTACCCTCTTTCAGAATTCTACCATATATCCCATCAGGCCCTGCAGCTTTACCTGGATCAATATGGTCTAATAAACGTTTAATATCTTTTACGTCAAATCGCCAGGAGACTTTGAACACCAAAAGCCGTACTAGCGATCGGAAAGAAGAGAATGAGATTCCAGATGGTCTAAGAAGTGAGAGTTGAGAAGGATTTCAAAGATCTTAGATAGAATACAAGTGAGAACTATAGGGCGATAGTTAGAAGGATCAGAGCGGCTTCCTTTTTTCGGAATAGGTTGGACATGTGCGTGCTTTCAACACTGAGGGAAAGTGCTAGTATTAAGACATAGAGAATATAGTTGAACGAGGGGTGGTGTCAAAACTCGGGCTTTTTCCAACCCTGTGTTAAACATTACTAAACTGGATAATAACCGAGTAAATATAAACACATTTTGAGCCATTGAGAGGAGCGTTTAGGAAATTTAAAAAAAAAAAAAGTTTATCTCTTATCGAAATCGAATCTAATACAATTTAAAATCTGATAAGAAAATATTTTATAGAGGATATTTTAACTCGTTAACGTTAATTCACAAATGTAACTCGTTAATAGTCCGTTACTTCTTTTCGAAATTAACGAAAGCGTTAAAAGTTAACGAAAAAATTAACGAGTTAATTAACGGATTAACGCTTTAACGCGTTAATGCCCACCTTTGTATATATATATATATATATATATATATATATATATAATATATATATATATATATATATATATAATATATATATATATATATATATATATATATATATATATATATATATATATATATATATATATATATATATATATATATATATATATATATATATATATATAAAATATATATATATATATATATATATATATATATATATATATATATATATATATATATATATATATATATATATATATATA
>JABUQX010111646.1:20000-27500 GCA_015478945.1 Trachelipus rathkii | reverse complement strand
TCATCCTCCAGACAACATCTTACAGACACCACCTTTTTATCCACATATCATATACACATACTTATATCCACACCCCTCTTCTAGACAACATCTTACAGACATCCCTATCCCTTATATCCCTATGTGTGGGGAGAAAGAATTACCCACATCGTATGTCCTGCGTGTCGTAGAAGGCGACTAAAGGGACGGTGGTAGTTGGGTTGGCTGCCCACTTTTCTTATCTTTTGCCTGGAATGCTAATGCAAGCCTCGGAGAAGGTCGTGATTGCCGTAAGCGACCTTCTATCTTTGGGTGAAAATATATGAATTGTATGGGTACATGGAATGTCAAGGGAATAGGAGAAGAGGAGAGAGGTGATGGATGTATTTAGAAAAGCAAATTTGATTTGCTCGCTGTGACTGAAACAAAGATGAAAGGAAACGGTGAAAATGAGTGGTGTGGTGTGAAATGTGTAAGCGTTGGTGTGGAGAGGAATGATATGGGGAGAGAAGGAGTTGCAATTCTGATGAGTGGTGAAGATTTATGCTAGATTTTGTGAGTGAGTTCTAGATTTCTAATGGTTAAATTTGAGTTCGAAAAGGTCAAAGTATGTGTGGTTGCGACATATAGTGCGTCTGAGGGTCATGTTGAAGAGAGTGCGATTTTCTAGGATAATCTAAATGATGTTTTGGATGGGGTGAGTTAGAGCTTCAGATTGATTGGGTTGGGTGACATAAATGGTCTTTGTGGTGTCGGGAGAAAATGAGAAGGGTAGGAAGGTGATTGATTTCTGTGAGGAAAAAGGTATTTATGCATGTAATACTTTTTTTTAAACGCAAGAGTATTCAAAAGTATACTAAAACTAGTGTAGGTAAAGATGGAATAGAAGTGAAAAGTGTGATTGATTTTGTGTTGGTGAAGAAGAAGATGTTGAAGTATGTGTTGAATGTTAAATCAGTAAGGGGGTTAGAAATGGGATTATCTGATCATTATGTTATTTTATGTAAAATTGAGTTAGTGGGGAGCATTGGATGGAGAGGAAATTGATAAGGAATATGGGCGGGGTAGAATTAAGAGTGAGGCTATGAACACGGCAATAAGGATAAGTATTTAAGAGCGCTTGCAGGTAAATCAGTTGAATGTGAACAAGTTCAAACTGAACAAATCTGGAAGCAAATAAAGGAAGTGGTTGTTAGTGGTGCAAAAGAAGTATGTGGATGTGTTAAAATAGGAAGTAAGAATGTTAACATTAAATGGTGGAGAAAAGGTGATGCAAGTTGTTAAAAGTAAAAAAAAAGCATGGTTGAATGTACTAAATGCCAATAATGAGGCTTCAAAAGAGAGATGTTTGGATTTATATAAGGAGAAAAAAGGAATACTAAAAGATGTATACTTAGGGAAATAAAGAGTGTAAGGAACAGTTTGAAGGATGATGAATGGGACTTCACAAAGGAAAGAAAGTAGCCTTCTGAAAGAAGGGTGAAAGGTTAAGAATGAGAACAAAGTGGGAACTGTTTGCATCAATGAATAGGGATGGTGCTGCAATTAATGAAATGGATGAAAAGGGAGTGTGGAGAAAGGATAGTGAATGTGGGTTTGATGGTGCAAGAAGGAATAGGTATTTTGGGATGAGGTCACAAGTAAGTGAGGCAAAGTGGCAGATAAAAGTTGAAGAATAATGAAAGCATTGGTAATGATCAAGAACGGAAGAGAGATGATTATGATTGATTGGATTTGGAAGCTATAAAAAGTAAAAGCGTTACAGTGTGAGGGCAGGTTAGGTCTTATGTTTTGAGGCATGGTAAAACTTATATAAGTGGCAAAGAAGGACAAAGGGCAACTGTAGACTTTAGTTTATTATGTTAGAAAAGATATATGCTGCTGGTATTTTTTGGCCTGAAAGAGTGCGTCGAGTAGCTGAAGGACTGATTTGGTGAAAGAACAAGGTGCGTTTTAGAAGTGGGAGAGGATGTGTGGATCAAATTTTTACATTGAAACAAAATGATTGAGAAAAGTTCGAGAGAGAAGAAGAAAATTATATTTAGTTATGGATTTGCAATACTGTAGTTATAGTATTAATAGGGAGGTCATGGCAGGTGTTAGCGATATTAAAAAGTTGGTAGGTTTTCGAATGGCATCAAAAGTAGGTGCTGAATGACAGAAGCTACAAAAGAACAAATGGTATATGATTTGTTTATTATTAATAGCGTGGAGTGAGGTGTAGAAATGTGTCATGTCTCCTTAAGGTTCTAATTCTTGTATGGATGTGTATCAGTGTTGATTAGAGGTGGGGGTAGATGGTGTTATAATGATGGAGAAAGGAAGAGAGTGATTTAAACAGCCCACCTCATTATATGGATGATTTCCATCGCAAGCAGAATCCGAAGAGAGCCTGAGGATCATATTATGATATATCAATATATATATATATATATATATATATACATATATATATATATATATATTATGTTATATATATATGATATATATATATATATATATACATATTATTATTATTAGTTATATATGTTACAGATTGCGTCATTGCAAATCTTTTCCTTGTATATATATATACATATATATACATATATATATATATGATATTATATATATACATATATATATATATATATATATATATTATATATATATTTATATATATATATATATATAAATATATATATTATATATATATATATATATATATATATATTATTATATTATATATTATATATATATATATATATACATATATATAAAGATATATTTGTATATATATATTATTATATTATATATTATTATTATATACATATTGATTTTGGACTTGAAATTTTTTCAGAAATATTACATATGTTATATTATACATACATATAATGATATTATTATTAATATTATATATATATATACATATATTATTATACATATATATATATTATTATTACATATGCTATATATATTATATATATATATATATTATTATTATTTATATATATATACATATATATATATATTTCATATTATATATATATTATATTATTATTATTATTATTATGCTATATATATTACATACATATATTATTATTATACATTATATATATATATATTTTTATTACATATATTATTACATATATTATTATTATATTATTATATACATATACATATATACATATACATACATATATTTATATAGTATATATATATATATATAATATATATATATATATATGTTATGTATATATATATATAAAGTATATATATATATATGTTATATATATATATATGTAAGTACACTTTTACTTTAGACAGTATGTAATTAGAGAATCATGTGTAACCTACACTAAAACAAAATGACATTTTTGTAAATTGTGATTAAATTGTAGTTCAGAGAAATATACTTAAAAAAATAGTAGTCTTAAAAATAAGATTTTCATATTTTTAATGATGTAATTAAACACATACGATGCAGTGGTTCTTGACAACTGCCCATTTCTGTTTGGGCAAAGAAGGAGGTTGCAGAGTTGCCAAAAATTACTTTTATATGCCTTGAGAAGTTATGCTAAAATTGTTATATTTTTAGGAGTTCAAGCCGACGGTGGGACAAAGGGGGGACGAAGGTAAGGCCGAGAGACCTCGACTCGTTCCTTTTTTCACTTTACCTGGGGGTATTCGTTTAGTTAAATAAAAGTTATTTATGTCAACTTACCCATACGTGAGGGGATCCAATATAGTGTAATTTGTTTTTGCGAGATGGAGGGAAATTTTTTTGCACAGCGATGCCATTGTAAGCCAGAACAGTGAATCTAGCTTTATGCCGATTTAATCAGAATAAATTGGTTATACTATTTGGTCTTGCTATGAACAAAATTGAGAGAGGGCGCAATCATTATAGCCATTAATTCTTCCGTAAAACTTGAAGCATGAGGGGGGATGGTATGGGAGAATTTGCTGTCAAGGACGACAGCAGACGCACCCACACTGTCCCCTGTTTTAGAGCCGTCAGTAAACACTGGAGTAAATCCACCGAGAACTGAGGAATGGGAACTAAAAGATGCCTTTAACAAGGCTGCGAGATGGCTAGATTTGGAAAGAGAGGTCAGGATCAGGCAGATGGTGGGAGCAGGGAATAGCCAAGGTGTATACCCTTCATCATAAGGGAAAGGGCAGCACTTTGCAGAGGGGTGTTAAGGAAGTTAAGGATGTTATAAACAGCGTTTGTAAATGACCACTAAGGAGTATTTTAAGGTGTCTCCCACAGGAATTGTTGTCAGAGCTAAGACGGTATTTGGGTTTGAAAGAAGATAACTTGTGCACTTGATGTATTCCCTGGAAGTATAGAGTGCATCACATAGGATTCAACTTCAAGACTTTCCCGGGGAATGATAGGAAGGCTCCATTGGAGATACAGAAAGCCTCATTTTGGATGGTATCTAAGAGGTTTATCAGAGTTGGGAGGCCTCAGCATATACTACTCAGCCATTGTCCAGCTTTGATCGGATTAGAGCGATGTAGAGACATAAAAGGGACTTGCGATCAGCACCCCAAGATTTTGAGGCGAGATGACATAATAGGTCAAGCAGGCAATGATAAGTCGTTTTCAGGAGTTTAATGTGCGGTGCGAGTGTTAGGTGGTCATCTGGAATGAGTCCAAGAAATTTGACTTGTAAAGTTTCAGAAATAGCCGGTAATATAGGCAGTGCAGGCGGGCATGTTACAGTAACTGCTAAGTCTCTCTAGGATTGGGTAGAAGAGTTCTACTGGAATGGAGTTTTGTCGGAAGCAATTATATATATGTATTTTGTTTTGCAGATTACCACCACTCACGGGCTGGGCCCTTTTCAAGGAGGGGACAGGAAATAAAATACATGAAAAACCCACCCAAGCCCAGGTCTGACACAAATCTCTTAGGAAGAGAGGAAGATTAAATACAGTTGGAAAAACAGAAGATGGCAAGGAGTTCACCAGAACAGAAGTGGCTGGAAAGAAGGAGGTACCACAACGAACGAGTCTGGGATTATCAATGCTCACGCAAAATTCATGCGAGAGCATGGCACCCCTTGTATTACGAGGGTAACGCAATGGAGGTGGAATGCGAGCGTCCAACTCCCCTGAGCATCTACCGTTATAGTACCTATAAAGAAAAGAGATAGTGCACCTCACGTCGCAGAGATAGAGGGTCAAGAGAGTTTCCAGAAAATAGGGGACAGTTTATTAGTTACCAGCTTTAGACCTCAACTCTATCCATAGAAGGCAGGCGGGTTTGGAGCCCCTAGATGGAGAGAGTAGTACTCAAACACATGGGCGAATAAGCCCTGAGATAACTGGAGGCTGTAGAGAAGAAAAATTCCCAACCTGAACAAAACTTTTTTTGAGGCCATCTTAGCAAACTGTTGTGATATGAGGTTTCCAAGACAATTTTTGCTTGTGTCTGTACTCAAGAATGCTATGTTGTCAACAGTGTGAGACGTTAGAATGGTCGAAAAATAGAAAAGTTAGGAGTGTGTTTTTGAGAGAGGAGATGCAAAGAATTTGAGTTTTCAAAGAGTTGAATTACACAAGGCTGCGGCGGCCGCAACACCGGGAAATCCCATCCAGATCGACAAGAATAGAATCAGAAAGCTGAAGACGAGGCAACTATAGATGCAAAAGAGGGAGCAATATTTTGAAATGAGTGGAAGAATGGAGAGCTGAGTCGTCGGCATAAGAATGAACAGAGTTAGAAGCACAGCTGAGGAGATCGTTGTTGATGAAAAGTAAGAATGAAGTTGGAGATAAACAGAACCTTGAGAACACCACAATTAACAGGAAAGAGGAAGAAGTCGCTCCATCAACGAGTGCTGGTATGGAGCGACCAGAGAGAAAACCTGACAAGAATAAGCAAAGAGAAGAAGCGTAGCTTTTCAGAGTGAGTTTAGAGAGTAGTGACTTACATTGCTGATCAAAGCCTCTTGATGGTGCCTGAGCGCCACACGTTGACTCCCAGTCCCTGGCGGGCACACTAGCAAATCAGTTATTAGATAGTATGTCACCAGTTGACCGAGTCGAAAGCCATACTGGATGATCTGGAAAGGGAATGAGACCTGATGATCCATAGGAAAATGAGATTTAAGAAGAGTTTCAAAGATTTTAGATAGAACACAAAAAAGTGAGAGCTATAGGACGATAGTTGAAAGGATCAGAGCGGCTTCCTTTTCGAACATATGCGCGCTTCAAGCACTGAGGAAATGTACTAGTATTATGGCAGAGTAGAGTTGAAAGAGGACAGGGCCAGCTCAGAAACACACTCCCTCAAAACCGGAGAGGAATGCCATCCGGCCACTAGCCTTCCTGACGCTCATAGATCTCAGAATCCCATGCACCTGATCATGCGTAATCACGGGAAGAGACATGGGAAACCTGAGAGAGAAGGCTATAGAGGAGGGATGCTTTGAAATCGTTCAGTGTGAATTAGAGTGAAAAAGGAGGCCAAAGAGATTAGCCTTTTCAGTAGGAGAGTTAGCTGCAGAACCAATGTAGAGATGAGCCAAGTGGAGGAAAGGCAGATTTAAAAAAAGTTATTTGAGATGTTTTTGGCAAGAGGCCAGAAATTTTTATCAAAATACAGCCAAGTAGGTTGTAGATTGTTCTTTAAGTGAAGCGAGCCTAGCCTGTCGAATAGTCATCTGCAACGATTCCGATATAGAATGGAGATTAGTACGAGTGATAGGAGAACGAGAGTTTACGCCTGATAGCAATGTCTTTCTCCTGAATGGAGCGAGAACATTCCCCATCGAACCATGAATTTGTGGAGAAAAAGATTTAGTTAAAGATGTAGAATGAACCCATCATACTCCTCTGACGATTACGACCTCACTCTTCAGTAAGAGAGCTGAAGTTTCAGTCAAAGCTAAGATTCATTCCAAGCAGCGTTTGGTAAAAAGAACAGCGCAACGCCTCCACTAGCCTGATGCCAAAGCACGTTCGGGGCATGGTGAGCTGCTGGAGAAAAAGTTTTAAAATTAAAAACATGATTATATATAGAGGTATGAGTATATATATATATATATATATATATATATATATATATATATATATATATATATATATATATATATATATATATATATATAGCCATTGTAGCATATAATTGAATTGCAATTTTTGTATGGTGTATAACTCCAAAACCTCCTGTTTAAACAGGTAAGGCGAGCATTTTAGGAAAGAGGCACAGTGGGATCTTCCAAAGTTTTTTCATAGTGTTTTATTTTTCAAGAAATGTGAAATTCTTTCTCCACATACTGCTGATGTATCATGCTGTCCCTTACAGTATTTTAGGGACTGACCAAACCGCAGGAATTTAAAGCAACGTCGGGCGTTGGGGAACGAACGGACTCTGAGCTTGTAAACCCCAATTTTCACCTTAGTAGGTGGAAAAAGGGTGTTAAAGGTCAGCAGTAAACGAGGATTTGGTGCTTCAGGTAAGTCCAGACATGGTGGAAATCTGTGAACGTTAGTAGCAGGAAATCTTTTCTGCTGTAGAATTCT